>APFE030096938.1:42878-61356 GCA_000404065.3 Pinus taeda
AATCTTACAGGAGAAACTGAAGAAAGCTTTTGACAGAAGGACTAAGGCTGAGGATTTCAACATGGGTGACAAAGTTCTCAAGTGGGATTCAAGAAGAGAAAATAAAGGAAAACATGGAAAATTTGATTCCCTTTGGAGAGGACGATTTACCATCCAAGCAATGCAAGGAAACAACACTTACTTTCTTAAAAATCTTGATGAAACTGATTTGGATGAAGGTCCTGTGAATGGCAGGATGTTGAAGCACTATTTTGACTACCTTCCATGAATGTAGCACGGCTGCCCCTTGTACATAATTTACTGTGTATAGTGTTCTCTTTAAGCATGTGAATAACTTAGTTTCAAGGATCTTGCAGAAGCAGGAAAAGGCTGCAGTTCAGCAAGTTCTATAAATATGACAGTTTACAATTTTGAGGTCTCAAGGAAGAAAAACTCCAAGTTTTGAAAGAGTAGTCAAAGGGCCAAGGCATGCTGACCTACTGTTCTTGGTCTTTCAAGAAGAAAAACCATTCCCATGTGGAGCCACTGTTGGATACCTATACCAATAGGTTTCATATTTCATGATGGGCAAATTCAAATGCCAAATATGCTCTGCTTTGCTGATACAAAGATCCCATATTTCCAAAAGAAGACAAGGTGTGTACATACTTTCATGTTTACTAAATTTTGATGGATGGTCCAACAGTCTAATCTGGATCATGCCATGTTTCAATTTTCTGTTGTAGAATAGAGAAAGAAGTTTGTCCAAACTGTTTAATCTTGGCAGACCAATAGTTAGGCAGAGAAACTAAGGTTCCCAACTGCTTAATCTGGAGCCAAGGGACAACCTGGGTGTTAACAGAGTGTACTCAGTCCGAGGTGGTCATTTGTCAGAGTAATTCTAGTAGTATATTGCTCTCAATACAAGAGTAAACAAATGCTTGAAACAAGATCTACTTACAAAAAAACTCCTTAGAACTCAAATCATGCACTCAACAATTTATCAGTCAAGGGTATAGTAGTGGTAACTCATCCCTCTGTAAATTGATGTAATTGAAGACAATGAAGGAAAAGATCATCAATCTGGGAGCTAGACACAGATGTCAATGCTCACTACAGTCTTAGATCGTTCTACACACCAAAGCAATGATAATACAAATAACAGGAAATGGAACAAAAACTAGTCTTATGAATCAATTTGAACAGCAAAACTTTAATCTACGGAAATAACTGTAACAATTGCACCCTACAGGAATCAGATAAAAATCTTTACTCTAAATACAAATCAGGTAGCAAAATGGAAATAAAATTGCAGCTAATCAGAAATGAAATGTAGAACAACAACTAGAATCAAATATAAATGTACAATGAACCAAGATAAATATCACACACGACACACTTAATATTAGAAGAAATAGTAATCTAACTTCAATACAAGAAGTATCAATCTCAGTGATAAAGAATAACGATTGTAATTCGTAATGGAACAGCAATGCCAATTAAACAACAATCACGATTAAGTGTAAACCGTAGATGAATATAGTAATACCAACTTATGAATGTTACAGCACGATTACTCTGTAATTGAACAACAATAGCATTCTGTAAGGAACAACAAGGTTATATCAATGGTTAAAAGAAAAACAATGCGTTACAAATTCAGAATGAATCAACACAATATTCCTGTCACAGAGAACAAAATTACTTAGTTGAGCATAAAGAAAATATACCAGAATCGTGATGTAAAATAGCAACACACATCAGATTACCGAACGAAGCTAATAATGAAAACCACACACAAATTAGAGATAATGGTACAGGAGCAAGTGTTCCACCAGGGCCAAGCCATTAGCCTCTAGGGACACACCGCTTGAGATTACTCCAGAATCAGAGATGGAACAAAAACCAGACTTATATTAAAACATCAAAACGGAGTTACAGTGGAACACTCTTCAACGAGAGTTGATGATCAAAGTTTCAAATACAAAGGAGAATTACATAAAAATAACAACAAGTCGTCCCCCTGGGCTAGCAGTGCTACCTCTTTTTATAACAGCCAAATGGTGATATTAACAATGCAGAAGATCGTTAAGATAGAGATCCCTCAGGATCAAAGGATCCTGAGGGATTCGTCAAGTTGTTAACTTGCAGTTATTTTCTTGTCCTTTTGCGCCGATTGGAGATCTCCTTTTCCTTTTTCCAGTTGTTACACTCAAATTTGGATCGCCTTGTTTGAGCATTGTTCCTTTCCAAAGGGACAATAGTTAACTTGGTCTTGTTCTTTCTTTTGGGATGACAGTCCTTCGTTCTCTCCTCTTTCTGCATAGAAAAAGGGTGATTAGTAGTTATTTCATATTACAAATAAACCTTCTAGATTTTATCATATTTTTCTACCATATGCTTAGCTCATGATGTGAAAAGGTTTTGAGTTTTGAAGGAAAGATAACAAGGTAATTGAAAATAACATACCTTCTCCAGTGCCCAACACACCCATGACTCCATATTTGGAATTTTCTCTATAAGCGTGAGAGAACCACAAATATTTGGAATTTTCTTGCACCATTATACCACAAGAACAAGCTTATAGAGTTTATCATTTAGAAACTCGACCATAATTCCAAAAGTAGCTACTAGTTGCAAGAATTCCTTGACCTCCAAGGGCTCATCAACATTGGCAAGATATACATCAACGTCAATCCACAACTTCCAATCTTTGGAAATAACCCTCACCCACAACTAAGTACTTAGAGAAAAATAGGTCACTTGACTCCCATTGTGGGTTCTTCCAAGAGGGGAAAACGTGACTCCAACAACAAGGAACATGGCGTCTCTGATCCATGAGCCTTATGTCAATATTCTTCATTTCCTGGAGCCTATGTTATAAAAAACCTCGAGGATATGTAAAAACAACCAGGGAGGATAAATGATGTTGTACAGTGGTGTTGTTAGCTGAGCCATGAGTGTTGTAACATATTTTCTATGCTCCATGATCAATTTCTTGAGATCATCTATGTACATTTTCCCTTTGTCTTCCTCCACTCCCTGATATGTGTGTGTGTGTTTGTGTCTATGAACTCAGTTTTTATGTTACACTGACCTGTGTACATATATCTATTATCTCACTCAATTATTAGAGCCCTTTTTGCTAATAATTGCTTATACATGGTCCTTTGAAGGATATTGTTGGTGCTTCTTCCATAGTTCATTGAGGATGTTACATGTCTTTTGGAGGTTGCTGGACCTAGTAATGACATGATGAACTGATTAAATGTACTATCCTTGGATGAAGGGAGTTGCACCATTGATGATAGACATTAAAACTATTAATGATGTGGTGACCCTTGATGGTGAAATGTTGCATAATTGGAGATGATACTTTGCACCTACACCATGATGTGGAACTTGGATGATGGATATGGTGCCTTGCATTATCACGAGACACAAGGATGACAATGTTACACCATTTTGGGCATCATGTGACCTTTTATGATGAAACATTTTTACTTTTGTATAAAACCTTTCACTTTGGAGGCCTTAATTACCACTTGGAGAGCATTTATGCTACATGTCTGGCTTTGGAGTACATTTACGATGAAGATAACCTATATTTTGATAATGCGACACCCATTTCATTACCCCAAATTTTGTATTGTAATTAAGAAAATATAATGTTTGGGCATTGACATTGATGTTATGATATCAAACTCTATTAGATGATGTAATGTTTATTTTATTAATAAAATATCCCAGAACTGAAGGAATTAGGGACAACCAATAGATTATGATGTCTTGAGAGGAAAATACATACCCTTGAACTAATAATTATCTTAATTTGATGGTTAGGAAGGTGAAGGGTCAATGTGTGTTTATAAAAATGAAAGAGAAAAGCCATTGGGGAGATTTTTATTTTTCCTTTTTGATTTGGGCTTTACTCCTTTATTCTTCACGTACATTCATTTTTTCCCCGTTTCACTCAAAAACTGAAATTACCATGAGAACTGGTGACTACTTGTGTAAGAGGAATTGAATGTGTTTTAGTGATTTTCCATTAGATTAAATGGCTCTACAGAGTGGGAGTTATCTTGTTTGTGTGGAATAAGGAGCATTAAAAAAGGTACAACTGAGGAGATATAGAGATCAATGAATGAATCCCTTATGCTATGTTGACCTACATTGTCATTTGTGAATCTCTACGGGCATGATGAAGGAATGGGAAGGTTGAACACTAATATTATTTCATGTGTTTGGAGGAGAGTTTCCCTCACTTTTGTGTTAAATATGGTTTGAAAAATGTGTGTTAAATCCCAAAATTTAGATTTTCCCTCAAGGAATCAAGATCTATTTCGATGTGGACATCTATAAGAAAGACTACAACATAGCTAAGCTCATGGTTTGGTGGAGAGTGGCTCACCCTTCTTTAGTTCCATATTGCAGATGATTTGACTCAAGATACTATCTGTTATGCATTATTGTTTATTTACTATTTTCAACAAGTTTACATGTAGATGCATTTACCATAATTTCAACAAATTTATCATGGATGCAACTGTTATACTTTTTTCCAAGGAAAAATCAAACCTTTTATTAAGATAGTAAAAATTTACATATGTAGATGCAATTAAGCATTATGAATACTGTGAGTCCACCATAAAGCAAAGAAAAAGCACAATGGAACTATTTGTAGTAAACACTACTCAGTTCAAAATACCAAAAAAATATCCATGTCAAGTTTCAAGGTCTCCCCATTCATGGAGAAAATGTCCCTTACAATAGTATGTTTAAAAAAAAATAAAACTAGTATCCATCAAACCATAATATAAAGTCTGATATAGAGTAATTTGTCCAAAAAACTAGATGACTTGATAAAAAAACAGAAACATTAAGTGTCAGGCAAGAATGTTCAAGAATTGTATGGATGATGATCTGACAAATGAATTCTTCCATCCTCAATTTAGGTTATGCGGAAGTTGCCCAAAATCTCTTACAAAGCTTCCTTAGAAATGTGGTTTGCCTATGAATTCCGCTCCCTGTAGATGTGGAAAAAAATTGTGAAGTCAAAACCCCTTTTTAAATGAAAAATTTCTTCTAATATTGGAATCAAAATATGATTTTAACATCTTTGTACTTCGTTAAACCAATTAATAAAATTTATCGAGTCACCAAATATTTGAATTGATCCCATCCCCAATTGATTAAGCCAATACAATAAGTATTTCAAGGATTGAAGTTTTGCATATTTTTTTTTCCTGAGCCAAGGCCAACTGTAGCTTTGAAAATTTTGTGTTCATTATCGTGGATAACTAGCCCCGACCCATGTCTTTTTTGTGCATTAGAAGTGCCATCAAAATATGCCCATGGTAAATGAGCCTGATCTGTTCTTCTTTGATGGTCCTAGAGGGTTTTGTTGGAGATGAGAGGGGGATTAAAGAAAAAATAGAGGCACATTCAACTGCAATAGGAGAGGGTGATGATAGTAGGTCCAGAAAAATGACTTTGTTCCTAGCCAACCATATACCCCAAGAGAATATCAAATGGATATTTCTAATACTTTCATCTGTTAATGAGTTCCACCAATTTTTCCACACTTCCAAGATAGTTTCCCCATTTGATGTTTGACTTATCCCCAGTAATCTCAGCATGGTCTCCCAAACCTTATTGATGAAAGGACAACTTAAAAAACGATGACATGTTGATTCTTCTAAGTTTTTGCATAATATACACCATCCAAGGCCATGTTTGTTTCACTTCTATAGATTATCCCAAGTGGGCACTTTTTTCTTGAAGATGCACCAAACAAATAGGCTTGATTTCACCTGACTTTTCAATTTCCATAGCAATTTGCATCACCAATCTTGTAACCCCCATGGCCTTCTCACCATTAAATAGGGTTAACCATACTTTGGGGAATATTGGCATGTAGGAGAATCAACCCATCGAAGCACATCTACACAATCCCTTATCCTGGCATTTGTGCAAGGAAACTCTCTTATATAATTCTACCATTCTTCTCCCCATTAAGGCTCTAATTGTGGATCCTCAGCTGTTTTCCATCCCTGATGCCAATTCTTTGAGAGTTCCTCCCTTGTGATCTGGTTAAAAAATAGAACACCTTGGGCTTGTAAGCATTCCATTATCTTCCTTGATGGAGAAAAACCCTCATTACATCCCACCCACAGATCAATTCCTATTTTGAGCTTTTCCCCATCTCCAACATGCTAAGCCAGTCCCTCTTCTACAATGCTAAAAGAGTCCACTATCGCCTTCCATACTACTAATGCATTTAAAGATATTTTATCTGTCATGCACATCCACTCATCAACTGGGACTGGGTCTATGTATTTTCTTTTCACCACAACCATCCACAAGTTTTCCATTGATAATAACTACCACCCTGATTTTGCTGATAGAGATATTGCTAAAGATGAGAGGTCCTTTATACCCCAGCCACCCCAAGCCTTTGGACGAGAAATTTTATCCCAAGCTATCCAAGGAAGTACTGCATCCTGATTTGATCCAACCCATATAAAGTGGCCACACACTTTGCTTATCTGAGTGATAATTACTTTTGGAACTCATGTGAGGGCGATCCAATAGAATATAATAACTAGAAGAACTAATTTGATTAAAACTAGTCTCCCAGCTCTCGAAAGCCACTTAAAGCTCCCGTGTTTTATATGATTTTCAATTTTTTCCAAAATCTAATTCCAATCATGTTTCCTGTAGGTATTGGGATTGATATGGAAGCCTAGATATTTGAATTTTTCCTTCATGGGCTTTGCTTCAAAGGGGAGTACCGAAATGATCTTATTTACCTCATTCCCCCGAGAAGCCTTTGTAGACTATTGTGGATTTTTGAGCATTAACGCAAATCCCTGTTGCTTTTAGGAACAAATCAACATAAAGTTTCAATTGTTGTATATCACCCTAGATCCATCATTGAAAAAAAGTATTTCATCCATAAACAACAGGTGTGTGATAAACATATTGATTGATACTTCTATTCCTTCAAGGTCATCTCTTTGTTTAGCGACCAAAATCAGTGGACTTAGGCCTTCTACCATCCATAAAAACGGGAGTGGAGACAAAGGGAAACCCTGTCTAAGCCCTCTATGTAGGCTATGGAAGAAGGGGGATGATGCTTCATTTATCAATACTGCAAAGCTAAAATTTGAGATGCATGCTATGAACCAATTGATGAAACAGATACTAAAACCCACGTGTGTTAGCAAAAAGCATCAGTATAACTAGCTAATTCTGTCATACGCCTTTGATAGGTAAATTTTAACTATCAAGCATTTTTTCTTGCTCCTCTTAGTTCTATATAATGACTCCTGATCAACCCCAATAACTTCATGAATCTATTTTCCATCGAGGAACCCAAAATGTTCCTTGGATATATTGCTTGAAAAATTGGTTTCAAACAAACAACAATAATTTTGGCGATGATTTTATACATACGGTTACAGAGGGAGATAGGCTTGAACTCCTCAAAGGATGAGGAATCATCAGTTTTAGGGATCAAAGACAAGAAGGTAGATTTGAAGGGTTCATAAACATAACCTCTGATTCATGATTCCTCCAGCAACCCAGTAAGCTCTTTCCTAATTAGATAAAAAAAATGTTAGAAAAATTCCATAGTCCAGCCATCAAGCCCTATATTCCTATCTTTCTACATAGATTTAAAAACCCCTTCAACTTCCCATTTTTCCATAGGATCCATTAGCATCTCATTTTCATCCTCCTACACATATCTAGGTAAAAATTGAGCCACCCATATAAAATCTACAATTGAAGCCTCATCTCGAGCTCTGAACAAATTTTTGAAGTGGTATCTTCCCATAAAAGCTAGTTTATCAAAGGATTTTTCTATGCCCCCATATGCCCGATTCAATCCTCAAATAGTATTTGTATTTTTCCTTCCCTTTGTGTAATTTTGAAAGAATGTTTAATTCTCATCACCAGTTGAAAGCCATATTGCTCTACTTTTGAGTCTCCACTATTCTTCAATATCATTAAGGATTTTCCTTCTTGCTAACTCCAAATTTTGTATCCTTTCTCTCTTCTCCTCAGACTCATACCCATTCGCTTTCGGGCTGTCCAAAGATTCTAGTTCGTCACCAATACAATTTAATTCAGCTTCATCCCTTATCTTTTCCTCTTTCTCCCAGTCTATCATTTCCCTCTTCATTCTTTTTATATTCTCCATGAAAGACTGAGCTAAAGATGAATCATGTTGTCTATCAAGTGGGCTCTAGGTTTCTTTAACTAATATCTTGAAAGAGGGCTCTTTGAGCCATGCTGGGTTGAATTTGGAGCCTGAGCTAGGCTTCCGACTGGACCCTTTCAACTCTAGCAGGATAGGAAAATGGTTCGATTCTCCTCCTGTTCCAATACACTTTCTGAAAAAGGGAGTTTGATTAGTCATATCCGCTTTTAATAGGAAATGATCCAATCTCTTCTCTACCCTGGCTTCCCCCACACTCCTGTTTCTCTAAGTAGGTCTAGATTTTATCAGGTTTACATCAATAAACTTTCCTATTCGAAGCTTGTTCAGAAATAAATCTGCCAGAGGGCCAGCTTGGGCCAATGAACCCCAAACCTCAGATGTTCCTAGTAAAAAGTTGAAATCCTCCCCCACAACCATATTGGGGTATTTCATAAAAGATTTAGAAAGAAGAATATTACATAACATAACCCTATCCTCACATGACCCATAAATGTTAATGAGAGAAAATTCTGAGCATAGTTTTGACAAATAGACCTCAGCCCCCAACACTAGGTCCGATCCCCATGAGTTTAACAACTTCACACTATTGTCTTTGATGCCCACGGCCAAACCCCCGGATCTCCCTTTTGCATCAACTTCCACAAAGGACCAACCCAACATCATTTTACTAAGAAAATTACTCACTAATTTTCTAGCTCCAACTGTTTCTTGAAGCATAATAACATCAGGACAATAATTTAGAAAAAGTATTTTTAGAGCTAGCTTCTTACAGGTGCTAGAAAAACCATGACAATTGAAGGGAAAAATAATCATTTGATAACCCTGACAGGGGCTTGCATTTCTCTAAGCATCCCTTTAAGTGATAATTTTTTTCATCAGTAATCTCTAATTTGGCTCTTAGTTGAGCCTTTGATAGATTATAATTCCTATCTCAAGTCTTCTAGGGCAATGAGGGATCTTGGATGTCTCCCATACCTCGTACAACTTCTAAAGGAAGATCCCTCCTATCCCGAGGTCGAAGATTATAGTGAGGTTTCTCAGTAGAGTCCGCAGGGAGACAAGTAATCATAGGGCCAACCGGAGGAGATTTAGTTATGTTAAGAGCCAAGATAGAGGTTATTATACTGTCCAGGGAAAAAGACACAGATCCAATAAAAGGATCTTCCATCATGAAAGGCCTAGGGAGTACATTTAGCAAAGATTGAATAGATTCATTTAAAGAGGAGAGGGGGAGAGAAAAAGTACCTACCGATTGGAGCACTCAATCGATGGTAACCACCTCATCCTAAGCCTCTTGATGGATTTCCTTGTGAATATACTGCTCTGGTAAGACTTGTATCCCCGTTCGCACAATCTGATCTTCCTAAATCTCCATCGGCATCTGCTCACCCTCCTACTGATTCCACCATCTCCTTTTCTCTGTGAAATACCCTCCTCTTGAGCCTGTGGTCTACCATCTTTCCCTAGATCGCCTCTTTTTATTCTTCTCATTCTGAACCCCATAGGAAAATCACACGGTAGATGACTATACTTATGACATTTGTGGCATTGGAAGGGTAACTGCTTGTAGTCAATGATCTAAGAGTAATAGTAATCTTGATGCTAAAGTGGAATTTTTCTGCCAAACACTCCCCTGGGTCCAATCTTACTAAAATGCGTGCCATGCTCCTATTTATTGTCTGCACAAATGACAAATAAACTTCTAGGGATATACCAAATTTGTTACCTATCACTTTGAAGACATCCTCCATCAAGAGCTGCAACTGCAGAGTTGAAGACAAACCCATACTATAATCTATGCAACCTTTTTTTCTCTATGCATTGAACATGGGTGTCCACCTCTTAAATAGAATTTGAGCTCTCCCAAAGCGCTAGTTGCGCTCCATCACCCATTCCAACATCTCGCCCTTACAAAATTTGACCATGAACTAACCCCTAGCCAAAATAGTCACTTCTACCTGATGATTCGGTGCCTCACTCCATGCCTTGGTTATCCATTCTAATATATAATTTGCTGAGTCATTTTTCCCTTTTTCTCTTTCAACCAGTGTTAATTCTGAGGCTTTCATGGCCTTCTCAATATGGATATCGACCCCAAGAACTAAATTTGGGGATGTCACCTTCTTCCTTATAATTTTTCCTTTCTTTCTCTTCGAACCAGTCTTTTGGTCATTCCTAGCTACTCCTGAAGATGACTGCCCCTCTTGCACATCATTCTCTTCCTCGGGGAGCAACCCTAACCGCTACTCCACTTCTTAATTCCAATTAGAAAAAACCTGAGGTGTTATATGCTGCCCCACTGCCTCTTGGTCGATATTCTGGAACTGCTCCCCTGCGTCTTAGGAGCCAAAACCTTGAAAACATTCATATTATAACACCAGTAAGCTAGAAGAGGGACCGATAGCCCTTTCCCTTCCACTATTTCTGGTTAAATTTGTCCTTGTTCCTTCTTTTAGTGCTCAAATCTCTTGGAGAAATCCCTATCCTGTCACCACTTCTAGATTGAAATTCGAACAGAGATTTGGTGTCTCACTAGCCTTCTAGCTTAGAGAAATTTTTCATGAGAAATTTTCCAACCTTTTACCTGTGTTGACATCATATTGCAGCAAATCTGTAACCAAACATGATTTCCAGCACTCATTTCCATGTAGGCCATTGCTAATGACAATTTCTTCCAAACCTACCGAAAAATGACCCGATATAGGAAACAAAGAGAGGTTTTTTGACCTTAGTTGTATCTTTGTCAATTCCCTTGTAGCCTAATCCACTAATGTTACAATTGTATCCTCACCCTCCAGAAAACGGATGCCAAAACCCCAACCCCCCTTCTTCGAAACATAGGGTTTTCCTACTTCTAGAAACCCTAACCTGCCTTGTAAGTTCCAATCTAGCATCATGCCTCCCAATTTTATAGCTACGAATCTAGCTGGATGAATCACATTGGATAGGTTTTGTTGAGTAGGATCCAGAGCCAAAACCGATAGGATGTCTTCTGGCTCAGGCTCTAGGTCGACATAGCCTCGAGGGTTGACCATATCTGATGTCTCTATCTGTAGGGTAAGAAAACAAGCATAACCACTCCTGTTGTTGAGATCTTGAAGTGGGTGCGTGTAGTTTAGCGTAACCACAAGTAAGAAAAAAAATGTTGTAAAAACCTCCTTTAAAACCACTTTACTACCCTACTTAGTTTCCTAATGGCGACGTTCCCTAGCTGAAATGTAAAGTTGCCATGTATAGGCCATGCATTGGCTAGTACCTGCCACCGAACATCATTCATACTGCAATTTCTACTAACCATCCTCCTTCCCGATGCACCCCTCCACCGAAACCCTAATCGCCATGAGAGCCTCCATGCAACTATTATACTATTTGACTATAACATATGATATGTGTTAAATTTTGTAACCACACTAGTTGATGAGAATTAGCTTCCTAGATTCTTATTTAAAAAGGTCATGTTGGAATTTTTTCTATAAATTTTCTTATTGGAGGTTCCAAAATATGAATCCTGGACCATAGTGAGGAGATGCTACTAATTCTCTAGTCCAATTTTCAATTTTGGGTTGCAAAATTTTAGCAAATATGATTAGAGGACATTGGGCTTCCTAAATGCATATTTAAACAAGTTATGTTGGACTTTTTGCTAATTGATGTTGGAATTTATGTTATAACATTTCTTCTTGGAGGTTCTAGAAACTGAAACTTGGAGAATAGTAAGACGAAATACAACTAATATTTTGATCCAACTTTCATATCTTGGGTTGAAATATTTTAGGAGATATAATCAAAACAAGTCGAGCTTCCTAGATGCTCCTAAATTCATGCATTAAACATGTCATGTTGAAATTTATGTTATAACTTTTCTTTTGGGAGGTTCCAAAAGTTGGAACTTGGACCATATAGAGGGGAAATCCCACTAATCACTTAGTTCACTTTTGAGAGCTTGGATGCTATAATTTAGGAGATATTCCCTAAGGAAGTTCCTACATAATTTTGCATGCAAAACATTTAAATAAATGGCTAGATGGATTAATTATTGATTGCATACAAATTGTTTAATGACATGCCCCAATAAAAATGCTATTTAATGGATGGGGATAATATGTTGGAGGTTAGCATTTTTGTATGATAGTATTGCCATAGATAATCTATACCTATTTGAATGTAAAACATTTGAAGAATTGTGTTAAAGGTGTTTTATTACCATTTTCATTCAAACTATTTGATAAAATACCTCACAAACATAAATAAAAAAATTGCATGATTGAATGGTATATTTTATTTAGTATGTTACAAGTGGAATTGGAGCAATGTTTCTTATTTGATTTCATACAAAGTGTTTGACAAAATGCCTACAAAAAGAAATACTACTTAATTGGTTGTATACAGAGTATTTGAAGAAATGTTTACATGTAAAGTGTTTGACAAAATGCATGAGATATGAAAATCAAGTTTTTGCAAGTGTGTTTAGGATGCATTTAGTTGGGGTATGTGACAAAGTGGTATCAAAGCATTATTCAACACTAGACCTGAATGGGTTCAAGAACAAATGAAATGGGATCTTTGATACTATGTGACAAAGTGGTATTAGAGCTAAGTTTCAACATTGAACCTAGATGGGCTCGAATATAAGAAATATTTTAAGTAAACTAACATATATGCATGCATGTGTACTTATGTGAAATTATTTTGTTGTATATATGAATATTATACTGATGTTACTTAAAGACTGACTTGAGATTGATGAAACAAAATAAACATGTAGGATATCGACTAGATTCCCTAAAAAATTTGTTAGTTCTTAATTTGTTCCTGACTCCAAACTGCTTAAGAATGCATTTGTTGAGGATTCCGAGAACTCTCCCACTAGGATGGTCTTCGGTACACCATAGGGGGTTGGCAAGGGCTAACCAGCCTGCCATAGGGCATTAAATGCCCTGGTACATGCATGCTCTATAACAAAATAACACACAGCCTTTGGTGGTTACATAAATTAAAAATAAAGGTTGTGTGTTATTTTGTTATAGAGCATGCATGTACCAGGGCATTTAATGGCCTATGGCAAGCTAGTTAGCCTTTGCCAGCTGCAATTACAACGATTTTCAACACGTGAATAGGATAGGACTAGAGATTGATAAAAAGGGCATTGTAGTAATTAAAAAGGTATAAGTAGAAGAATTTAAAACCATACTATCAATGATTCATGACACATCCTATATATCGATGATGAAAGCTTTGAGTGTAATGATCAAGAAAAATATGAACAACCACAGAAGAATATGTATATATGTTGAAGATACAAAAATTATTTCAATATCTAAACAAAAGGGTGTTGTAGCACGTATAGTTGATCTTTCGTTCTCAGATTGTTCTAACGGAAAGTCCTAAAATAATGGTATATATTAAAATAATAATATCACAAACAATCAACATCAAATAGTAAAGGGGTAATCTAATAAATATGGTTTCAAACTTATATTGTAAACACAGGAATGATAATTTAAACTGAAAGAGAAAAAAAACACATAGTAACTTTAAAATTTATTCAGTAGACGACCGATATTCGATTCTAGAGGCATACTCATGGAAATTTAACTTCTATCGAAATTATCAACATTTCAATTACCAAATAATGATAGTAAATATCAGAACACTAGGCAAATAAATTAAATATATGTTATAAAATAACAAAAAGGTCTCGTACTTGTAACATGATAAACTACTATAAACACACAAAAAAGAAAAGTGATTAAAAAAGGATGCATAAAATATGTCATTAAATCAAGAAAAGATCTTTGTATCAGGTATGTGCAAATTAAATAAAATCAAAATAGGTCCTTCTGTTATCAACCCCCTCAGAGTGAGAAATAGAGTCTTAAATAAATAAATAAAAGAAAGTGTTTAGTATAATTGTCTTTCAATTAAAAATATTAAAATAAAAATGAATTTAATTAAAAGTAAACAGATAAATAAAACTCCTATGAGCGCCTTCATGCTTTTACATTCAGTTTGGATGCTTTTAACCTTTTAGATGAACTTTGAGACCCACGCATTTTCATCATAGGCATCTGAGGAGTGCTTAATGCTACCTCATCCTAGTCTTCTAGTTGATCTATAACTGATTCCATTGGTTGGAATGGTTCGATTCCTAGTCTTCTAGTTGATCTATAACCGATTCCATTGGTTGGAATGGTTGATTCCATTGGGTGTTGATGAATTCAATAAGCTGATTCACATCTTTCAACCTTCCCTCAAGCACATAAGAAGTGTTTCTCACCTCCAAATTAACATTCTTCATTATTCCCTTTTCATAGTCTGACAAAATAAATACATAAGATTGCACTGTCAAGATCTTATGGTTTATTTCTCTCTAGATTTTTCCCTTTTCTTGGATAAGAACTTATCTTCCAGTAGTGTCTACTATGATTACTTCCTGTAGGGACTTTACTTCATCTTGTTTCTCTTTAAGGGTAGTCTGTATTTGCTCAATCATTGCATTTCGGCATTGCATCTGTGCTCCATTCCTTTTCTTAACCTACTCCTTTTCCATCTTCACTTCATTCAATTATTTATATAATTTTGAAACCTTTAATTATAGGAATTTTGGGTTTTCAGTATTTGATAACTTAGGGTGGCGAGATATTTTTCAACAATAGCTTTGTATTCTGAAATAATTTTAAGGTGCTATTTTTCTTTCGTTGTGAATTATATTCTCAGGCCTTCTAACTGTGCATGCTTTTCACTAAGTTATTTATGTTTAGCCTACAAAGAAGTCCGAAGCTCTCGTAATTGGTTCTTGATCTCTTCTCGCCTTTCAAAAGCCTGAAGTAGGATGTTGGTATCATAATCCATAATATTCACAATCACTTTTAGACTCTTAATTTGCTTTTCCTTTTCTTCCAATATATTTTTAAATAAACTAACTTCTTTAGGATATCCAACTTGTCTGACTATCTTGTCTTCTAATTCTTTGTATTTATGGCCTCTGGTCCTTAAAGCCACTCATGAAATATGTAGTTGTTCGGAATTTTTTTCCAACATATCCTTTTTCTTTTTATTGCTAGCATCAGAATCTAATAATCGTCGAGCTACTATTTCACTTGTTTGTTTGTGCCAATTTACCATGTAAAAATATGACACTTCGCCAAGATTAATATCCATGGAAGAAGCCTAAGAACCCTCTAGTTTTTGGTTCTCATTCACTTTTGGCTGCATAAATATGAGGTTAAATATATTAGCTTCAAAATATGCTGATGAAATGAATCTTGCCCCGATAGGTGGAGTAATTTCATGTAAGAATGCATTTTCCACAAGATGGGCTCATTGAGGTAGCAACATTAACTCTATGCCTAGAGTATGGGATGAATTTTCCCTAATAAAATTATGTCTGGAATCCAACACATTCATTCTTGAGTCCTTTGTATAGGATTCATAGATGACCTACTTCATTTCTCTTCTTAGTTGATCTATTGTTTTCTCAAAAGCTTTAGTATCTATGTCTTCGCCCTCTTTAGCCTTTACACAACACTAAGATTCTTCTGAGTCTAAGACATCTGACTTTCTTTTGACCATAGGAGGTAATATGGTTGTTAAGGGTTCAGTAGATCCCATGTCAGGAATGTGAATTTCCACTGGTATCAAAGCTTGCTTGAATGTTTCCCCGTCACTTGTTTGTGCATGGATCGATTTTGCATACATTGGCATTACTACTTGAATGTGGCCACTAAATGGGGAGAGAGTATTTCTGACTTATCCACCTCTGCTCTGCTTTTGTGAGTGTAGGATGAAAGTCCTGCTTTCTGTCTTAATCCATAAAGTACTTTGAGAGGGTCATAATTCCAAAAACTATCATGAATTAAATGAAATAAAAACATTTTCTTTTCAATCATGTCAACAACATTTTTATTTTTAGCAATAAGAAATTGAATTGAATAGGGATAGCTAAACAATTCTCCCTTTTTATTAGAAGTAAAATGTACCCATTAACTATAATTCTTTGTCTCAAAATTTTACAGGGAAAAAATCAGAGGTGTAATGAACTTTGGTAATTGAAAGGGTTCCTTCTCGAAACCATATAGGTTAATCACCGAATATTCTAGGTACAAGAACCAACTTCCTATGCTATCCTCCTCAGTAATCCATAATAACCTTCTACGTTAATTAGAAATCTTGTCCGGGGCCTCCCCGAGTATTTTTACTCTTAAATAAAAATAAAAAGGATCGATATATTGGGTATAGGCATGGGGAGCATGCCCTAGATATATCAAATCCGTCTACTGGTAAATCTCCATTTCTTTTTCATTCCCATCCTTAATAGTCATGAGGAGCTTAGTGGAAAGGAAATGAGCAGGATCACTAAATAAAACTAAATTAATGAGGCATTTACAGTGACGACAAATGAGTTGTAAGGTCAACCATGATAGCTATAGCCACATATTTTAGAAAATTAATAACCATCTTGTTAGAATTCATGGTAATAAGATGGATGACTAAGAAAACAGCCTCTTCAACCTTTGAATTGTCCACTAAGACACATATAATGGCAAGTAGTGACATCAAATTCTGATGGAAAGGCTTGAGTGAACTAGTAGGAACATGGAACTCTAATTTTTGACTGCGGTTAGGGACTTTGAGTAGATATTTGAGGAATTTGGGTTTATCTTCTTCTGCCCATGTAATAAACTTCTGTTCAATCCCTTTGTTAGTAATGTCGATTATAGAAGACAATATTTAAAGAATTTTGGAGAGGATGTGCTCATTGATTTCTTGAAAGACTTGATAGTCTATAAGAGAAATGATAGTTTGAGGTTTGGGGTCGAAATGCTTGTCTAGCAGAAGGATAGAGTCTGGCTCAAAATGCATAAAGGGAAGTGAAACAACTAAAACCCCAAATTGCTTAAGACATTGATCACTTTGAGATCCACAAAAAAGGGTAATTTAGAGTTATTTTCAAGGTCAAGATATCTATGAGGTAATTTTGGGTGTCCCTGATACCATCTAGCTCATTAATAAAAGTTTCTTTAGACAATTCCTCTGGCATCTCACTTTTCTCACAATTGGGCCAACAAAAAGATATAAAACAAAGTTTGGGCAGATAGAGTACTTACACGATGGAAATTGCAATGGGTTGAGCTCGAATTCTTGCTTTGCATAGAAACGACACCCTTTATAATGCTTAGAATACATAATGACATGCAGAAATAATGGAAGCGAAAGGCGAATGGAGTGAAAAGTTGGTGGAGGATGAGGATTAATTAGGGACTGACCGCATTTAATGACAGATGAAAACCTGTCAAATCTTCATTCATTTTTCTAAAAACTGAGAATAGGTCCCATCCATTGGGCACAATTTAGGGGTTAATGCTTGTGCAAGTCTGAGATCGTTGGCCACATGAACCATTGATCAAGTAGGCAGTGGATGGATTACGTCTCATTAGGTGTAAACTATGCACTTATCATTTGAGCAATTTGGTGCTCGACGATAAATTAGGGTCATCGATTTGATAACAACCGATCATATCATAGAGAATGGGAAGGAAGGTTAATATTATCTTATTAGTATATCTTTCTATAGCATATTCAACTTGCGACCCACTGAATGGCTATGGGCCATTGATTATTTAAAGAGACATGATTTGACCTTGAAGTTGCCTCTGTGAAATATGACTCGATTATTTAACTCTTAATTGTGGAATGATTTCAGCACACTTATATTTAATTTAAAGGGTACCTTAGGGTATCGTACTTGGCAATAGGGGAAGGTCAAACCATAACAACAAGTTCCAATTGGGGATGATGCTCCATTGCATAGGATCAATAATAATCAATGATGTGCCTTCTTGTTGGGTTATGGAGTCCTGTTATAAACATCAATGTTTATCCATTTGATGGGATCATGCTACACGAGGGAAAATTTTGTACTAGTTAGGGAACAAGAATACTTGTGAAGAGACAATATGAAATTATATAGTATTTATTACTGAAAAAATTGAGAATGATGAAGGCCCATTATAGGTAAATTTTCCACCCTTACGAGTGAAGCCTATTGTGCATAAAAAACTTTGAGGGTAATTTTTCTCAAAGTTGGAAGGATAGGAGATGCTTTAGGGGCACAAAATGTAAGGCATGAAACCCTCCATGAGAATTTTGATGAATTATTAAGCTTTATGGAGGTGTTGATGCCTCGAAAATCACTGCAACAACAATGGGGGATAACCACCCGGTCCGGACCTTAAAGCAGCTCCTTTTCCGTTTGGTGTGGTGGCTCCGACT
>APFE030096938.1:90367-108991 GCA_000404065.3 Pinus taeda
AATAGTAATTTTTAAGCTCCATGTTTATGATAACCCATGGTATTGACCCATGGTAATACCATGGTATTCACGTGAGCATAGACTATTTAAAGGGGAAATTCTATCATCTTAGATCCATCTTAATTCTCGGTCTACCAAGTGCTCAGAGGGATACATAGATTTCATCCCCTTAAGAGTGGTAGATGTGGAGTTAAGATGGATATAAGTTGGTTTTTATGATAATGAAGATATTAAATAGACTTAGGAAATTATATTGTAAAAACATCTTAAGGTGAATGGTTAAAGCTACATTAGTCACTTCACAAAAAATTTAGTAAAAAAATACCAATATCTCCATTAATATTGGTTTTTAACTTTTTCTGATTTAGCAAAAAAATTCAAAACAATGAAACCTTATCACTCTTTCCGCATCACCCTCGTAGAATATTTCTCGCCATTTTTCAAACATTCTCAATATGATATCTTCATGAAAAATTTTAGGCACTGATGTTGGATTAGTTGTTTGAAAAATAAGATGGTTTGTACAACCTTTCATCTTCTGTGCTATTCTTAGTTTGTCCTAATGCTTTGTAGGGGTTGGAGCCATTGCACCATATTTTCCTAAAAGGTGGAGATTGTTCACCAAAAGGGAAATTAATCTACATGTTACAACGCTGTTAAAAAATGTGAGACATATGAGGGTAGTGAATTATGTTAATGAACAATTTAGATTAGGAGAGACGTAATTAAATTTTATTATTTAATTGAAGGATTTCCAATTAAAATAATAATAAATCTACATTTATATATTCATATATTGATTGAAAGGATTCTCACAATGGTTACTTCTTTCAATTAGATCCCAAGCCTTCGGGATACCTAATACTTTGTTATATAATATAGTTGGGGCTTGTTACTTGTTGGCCTATTGGGGTAAACAAACCTGATGTGTTTTTTTTATCTGGCAGTTGGAGTCTATGGAATAAGAAAGAAATTTGATAACTTGAAAAAAGTGGTGGCTTGATGAAAGTTGTAGAAAAAAGATTAATCTCTCATACTTTGACATAACTCGTTCTCAATATCAACACTTACAAGAACTTTGTTGTGGAATATTATCAAATCTAATAGAAGGATATGAAAGAGTATATTGTAAGAACCTTGACAAACATGACCGCTGAAACTTGGAACATTGTTTGTAGGAAAAGAAAATTATGTTTCTTTTTTCCAAACATGTATGTTAGTATATTACAGTTTAATGAATATGTTTTCTTATTATCATATATGGTTTCATACATTAACAAAACATTCGCCAAGACTTCACAATGTTATATTATTTAGTAAAATATTTTCCAAGATCTTATAAGATTTTATAATTCAGTGAAAGATTCTCCATCACTGTAAAAGATAATATAATCTAGTGAGAGATTTGCCAAAAAAACTATATATACATATTATATTATTGATAAAATCGCCTTCCATTTTTTCTATGTATCATAGGGATTAACCCATTTATTATACATATAGATTTAGGGTGGTTCTTAAAATTTTCCCTACTTTTAGGAATATTCATCTAAACCAGAGTATCATCTTCGAGGGTGTTGATGAAGTCAATAAGATAATCCACATCTTTCAACCTTTCCTCAAGTGCATAAGAAGTGTTTCTCACCTCCAAATTAGAATTTTCATGATTCCCTTTTTGCATTTTGAAAGAGTCAATACATAGTATTTCATTGTCAAGATCTTATTGTTTAATTCTCTCCATATTTCTCCCTTTGCCTAGACAAGAATGTTGGGAATAATATTGAGAGGGGGCGGGCGGGGGAGGGTTGAATCAGATTATCATATCAATAAATTTTTCATTTCATAATCAGATTTATATACGCTACTTAAGTGAAGAGAACTCACATGTGCACATAACTATTGTTAAGGCAACCAACGTATATCTAGTGAAATTATGATTTAGTTAATTCATCATATGGTGATTTTCAACAATTGCATCAATACTTTATTAACCATTTAAACAATAACCATGTGCAGTAATAACAAAACAAACCATCACACATAAGCAACACACATGAACACCAAGATTTAAGGTGGAAACTCAATGCAGGAGAAAAACCACTTGCTAATGTAGTCTTTATCTTCATTTAATATAAGAAAAACTTGTTTACAATCTTGTATTGGCACAGACTCATACTAGTACATAGGCACCCACCTGTAGAAGGCTACAACCTTCTCTCGTTCTCCAGCTCCTACTAGAAGGGAGATACAACACCCTAGCTCTTTTACTAGCTGATATGTTTACTAGTACGTAGGCACTGACCTACAAAAGGCTCCAACCTTCACTTGTTCTCCAACTGCTATTGGAAGGGAGATCCAAACCCCTGGCTCTTGTACTGGACGATATATTTACCAGTACGTAGGCACTGAACTACAAAAGGCTATGGTCTTCTCTCTTCCTCCAGGTACCATGTTTCATCAATTTCCAGACTGGATACTCCTGGTACAAAACAACACAATATGAAGGCCACGTTTCATTCAATTTTCATACTGGACCTATCAGAAACATTGAAGCTCAAAATAAATCACCACTGTAATACAACTAATCACCGAAAATCCATCAACACTAAAGCTAATCACAATCAATCAATCTGAACAATCATATCACTATCACCATAACACAAAGCTAAACTTGGAACTCCACATCAACAACCGGAATCAACTACAACTTCAAGCATCATATCTCATAATGTATGTGCTACTTCAAAAGTGCCAAACTAGCGTGTATATGCGCCTTCACCAAGGAGAACCAGGGTATATATATGCAAATAATAATTCATAACTTCTACTCTAGACTTCAAACATACTCAGATCATAACATTAAAAGAATAAAACATGTGTAATCAGATCTAGACTATCCATTATCATACCACATAATGATAATTCATTTCAGGTCTTATGATCCTGATCCATCATTAGATCTCATCCCTCATCAACCACTTAGGTGAATCCTTAGTTCAGATCAAGCAAAGCACCAGAAACCCATGACATGCATATTTTCTTTTGATCTAACTCTTCTTACAATATTCATTACTTGCACACATAGTCCTTTGATCTTCTCCTTCTTATATACTTAGATCCTTTGTCAATACCTCAGACCAAAACCATAGTTATGCTGCTGGTATTCTTTGATGGTATCAATATTCTTTGCTGCACTCATTACCAAGGGTTTATACCATGGTAGGAACCCCTGGTATTTATTCTCCTTAATTTTCCATCCCATACGCATTTTTCCTTTTGTGAAAATGTGTGAATACGTTTACGCTCCTTTTTTTTCTGTGAACCGGTGTGTATACTCTACTTGGACAAGGTTAACCAGCATATACTTTTTAACACATTCTCTTTCTTCAATCTAGGAGTCTAATTTGTAATCCTTTGCTGTTACCTTTGAATTGACCTATTGCACTGTGAACTGCCATCATACATTACTGATTCATTTCTAGGTATCTTATATGTGAGTTTCCATCAATGACAACACCTGTACCATAATTCCAACAATCTCCCCTTTTGGACTTGATGGCAACCATATTGGTGTTTATTACGACGATATATATGTGACAACAATAAGATACTCTCCCCCTTTGACATCAAGGGCAAAGGGAGGACTAGGATATTCTCCCCCTTAGAGATGCACTATGTTGTCCATGCTCCCCTAGAGCACATGAAAAGTTTGTAGAATAACATGACTCAATAAATCAACTATGTGAGTATGACCTACCTATCATCAATGAAAAATACATACATCATCACCCAACCAAGTGGGGATATACCAAATGTTCATACATGACTGAAAAATTGCAATTATTACATCATTCTTCCCATGCATAGTGGGGTTACAAATTACATCATAGGTCTTTACATGACCTTTACATCAAATTATATACATGAAATTTATAACAAGAACCAACTATCTAAACAAGACCATGACAGTCATCAACAACTATCATACACCATATATGGTATGTACTCTAAGCATATGTCTGCAGAATCAGATCAACAACCTGTATATCGTCATCATCAACAAAGTCATCTGAATAAAAAAAACTACGTGGATCAAGCAGTATGCGTATCATCATGTACCATGGTCTTATAGTATAATTCCAAAAATGCATTATTAGAAGCATATGCTCCCCTTGAACCTATGCCAATTGTTCACTGTCAGATCTGATCATTGCATTTGTCAGTAAGAATCATCAAGGCATGATCATCAACTAGTTATTCATCAAGTTATTAAAAACTTATGAGGGCCAAAAGCACTTCTACATATTATCAGTAGACTGTAATCATCATCAACTAGAACAAAAAATATAATTCATAATTGACTGAACCATATCAGAATCCTTTTCCTGAGTCTGTCCCACTGCTTCTTCAACAAAACAACATATACATGATTGTACATCTTCTAACTCACGTATATACGCAACTTGTCTTCATGATAACTGCGTATGAGAATTGGAATACTGAAGTTTCACACTTTCAGCTCCACCTCAGTTTGTTATGTCTATATACTGAGCTATGCCACATCTTTCTGACTGTAATTCCTTCTTCTTCCATACCTTTGAGTGTGATGATGTTTTCTCCTTTTGGTATGTTGGCTGAAATTTTCTCCTGCATTCTTTTTCTATATGCCTAAACTTGTTACAAGCATATTATCTTATATGTTTCATATTCCCTCTATAGCAGTCAATGACTTTGTGACCAAACATATTACAAGAAAAAAAAATCCCTTAAAGTACCTGGAAGCTAATGATCTTTTTGTGTGAACCATTCTGCATCTGGCTGCAACATGTCTAAAATTATGACACCTAAAACATTCAACATTATTCATGAGAGGAAAGAACTGATTATCACTTTCATAGTTAGGAGTAAATGATTTTATTTGAATACTCTATTTCCTTGGTTGTTGGTGGGGTTGACCTCTTATTTCAGAATTTTCATTAGAGTTCCCTGCCTCATCTTGTGAGATAGATTCACCTTCAACAGTTATGAAAACAAAGACCAATTTTGATGGTAGGAGACCTTTGACTACTAAGAATATTATCCAAAATATTAGTATTATCTTAAAATTGTAACATTTTATCCTTCTCTTCTAATTTACCTTTTAAGATATTTACTTCAACTTGATATTGCTCTTCCTTTTCCAGATATTGCTTCTTCATGGTTTCTTCAACCTTTCTTCCTTCTTCCATTTGTTGCCTTAATTTGAGAATCTCATTTTCTTGTTCTTCATCTGCTTGAGGTAATTCTTCATTCTGTTTATTTGAATTTTCAAGATCTTCTTTTAGAGAGACGATCTTAGCTTCAAGGCTTTCATAGTAACTAGATCTATCATTAAGTCTCTTGATTTTTGTATTATTTTCATTTACTTCATTTCTTAATGATGTCATTTCATCCTACAACTTTTGACATTGATCTTCCTTTTCCTTGTACTGCGTCCTTACTTTGTCTCCTTCCTCCAACTAGGCTTTTAATCTGGTAACTTTTTCTCTGAAGGCACACTCCCTTTTGTTAAATAGATCTCGTTGATCTTTAATTTTATCTATGAGTCTTTTAACTTCTGCCTCTATATTTCTTTCACTATCACTTTCTATATCTTCAACATTGCATGAACAGAGAAAAGTATCACCAGAAGAACAAAAAATTGTACCTGATACTTCTTTAGCTTGTTCATCTTCAATTTGAGTTGATTCTGAATCTGAATACTTGCTTCCACCTAACGGCCAATTGTATCTCCTGATGCCACTGTTTCTTTGAGATGTATTCTTCTTCTAAGGTGCTTTCTTCTTTAGCTTGTTTCTCATTGTTTCTACGGATCTCCTTCAAGCGATCAAGCTTTTACCAAAGGACCCCTTTGATTCCAATTGTGGGAATAATATAGAGAGGGTGGAGTTGGGGGGGGTGGGTGAATCAATATTATCAAATCAATAACATTTTCAATTCATAGTCAAATTTATATACGCTACTTCAGTGAAGGGAACTCACGTGTGCACGCAACTATTCTTAAGGAAACTAATGTATATCAAGTGAGCTTATGTTTCATTTAATTCATCATATGTTGATCTTTAATCAGTGCGTCAATACTTTATTAACCATTTAAACAATAACCATGTGCAGTAATAACATAATAAACCATCACGCATAAGTAACACACATGAACACCAAGATTTAAGGTGGAAACCCAATGTGGGAGAAAAACAACCTACTGTTAACATCTATGTCTTCTTTTAATATAAGAAAAACTTGTTTACAATATTGTACTGGCACAGACTCAAAACAGTATGCAGGAACCCACCTACAGAATGCTACAACCTTTTCTCGTTCTCCAGCTCCTACTAGAAGGGAGCTACTACCCCTTAGCTCTTGTGATAGCTGATATGTTTACTAGTACATAGGCACTAGCCTACAAAAGGCTCCAAACTTCACTCATTCTCCAACTCCTACTCGAAGGGCACTCCAACCCCCTAGCTCTTGTGCTGGCCCATATGTTTACCAGTATGTAAGCACTGACCTACAGAAGACTACGACCTTCGCTCTTCCTATAGGGACCATGTTTCATAACTTTTCAAACTAGATACTCCTGGTACACAACAACACAATATGAAGGCCACGTTTCATCCAATTTTCATACTGGACCCATTAGTAACATTAAAGCTCAAAATCAATCACCACTGCAATACAACCAATCACTAAAAACATATCAACACCGAAGCAAATCACAATCAATCAATATGAACAATCAGATTACTATCACTAGAACAAAAAGATGAACCCATAACTTTTCATCAAAAACTAGAACCAACTGTAGCTTCAAACATCATATCTCATAATGTATACGTTACTTTGAAGTGTCGAACAATTGTGTATATGTGTCTTCACCAAGGTGAACCAATGTATAGATCTGCAAATAATAATTCATAACTTCTACCACAGACTTCAGACATACTCATATCATAACATTAAACGTATAAAACATGTGTACTCAGATCTAGAATATCCATTATCAGACCACATAATGATCATTCATTTCAAGTCTTATGATCCTAATCCATCATTAGGTCTCATCCATCATCAACCACTTAGGTGCATCCTTAGTTCAGATCAAGCAAAGCACTAGAAACCCATGATATGCATATTTTCTTTTGATCTAACTCTTCATAAGATATTCATTACTTGCACACATAGCCCTTTGATCTTCTCCTTCTTATATACTTAGATCCTTTGTCAATACCTCGAATCAAAACCATAGTTATGCTATTGGTATGCTTTGATGGTATCAATATTCTTTGTCATGCTCATTACCATGGGTCAATACCATGGTAGGAAACCCTGGTATTTATTCTCCTTAATTTTCCATCCCATTCACACTTTTCCTTATGTGAAAATGCATGCATACATGTACCCTCATTTTATTCTTGAACCCGGGTGTATACGCAACTTAGACAAGGTTAACCATCACATACTTCTTGAGACATTCTCTTTCTTCAATCTTTGGATCCTGATTTGTAATCCTTTACTGTTACCTCTAAATTGATTTGTTTCACTGTGAACTACCATCATACATCATTGATTTATTTCTGGATATCATATATGTGAGTTTCCATCAAGGACAACACTTGTCCCATAACGCCAACAAAGAAACTATCTTCTGGTAGTGGTTACTTTGATTGCTTCATGTAGGGACATTACTTCATCTTGTTTCTCTTTAAGGGTACTTTTATATGCTCAATCATTACATTTCTATGTTTCACCCATGCTTCCTCCCTTTTCTCAGCCTGCTGCTTTTCCATATTCACTTCATTCAACTCTTTCCCTAATTATGAAACCTTCAATTGTAGGAATTTTTGGTTTTTAGTATTTAATAATTTAGGAGTGGTGAGAGATTTGTCAAAAGTATCTTTTTATTCTATAATCGTTTTAAGATGTTGTTTTTCTTTCGCTATGAATTTTTCTCTTAGACCTTCCAATTGTGCATGCTTTTAACTAAGTTCTTTATCTTTAATTTGCAAGGAAGCATGCATCTTCTACAATTGGTTCTCGATCTCTTCTCACCTTTCAAAAGCTTGAATCAGGACATTGGAGTCATAATCTAGAATCTTTGCAATCACTTGTAGACTCTTAATTTCCTTTTACTTTTATTCCATTTTTTTTTAAAGGAAGTTACTTCTTTAGGTTGTCCAGACTGTCTCACTATCTTATCTTCCAATTCTTTGATTTTGTGGGCTTTGGTCCTTAAATCCACTCGTGCAATATGTACATGTTAGAAATTTTTTTCCAACATAGCCTACTTATTTTTATTGGTTGTAGTAGAATCTAATAATCGTCGAGCTACTATTTTACATGTTTTTTGGTGCCAATTTATCATGTCAAAATCTGATACTTTTCCAAGGTTAATAGCCATGGAAGAAGCATGAGAATCGACTAGTTGTTGGTTCTCGTTCACTTCCAGCTGCACAACTATGAGGCTAAATGTATTAGCTTTGAAATCTGCTAATGAAATGAATCTCGACTCGACAATTGGAGTCATTTAATGTAACACTAGGCTTTTCCACTGACTAGGTCTGTTGAGGCCACAACATTAACTCCGTTCCCATAGTATGGGCTGAATTTTCTCCAATAAAACTATGTCTGACATCTAATGCTTACATTCTTGAGTCCTTTCACTAGGATTCATTGATAACCTATTGCATTTCTCTACTTAGTTGTTCTAACATTTTCTCAAGAGCTTCAATATCTATTTATTGGCCCTCTTTAGCCTTTACATAATGTTGAGCTTCTTATGACTCCAAGGTATCTGGATTTTTTTTTATCATAAGAGGTAATGTGGTTGTTAAGGTTTCAATAGATCTAGTGTCAAGAATGTGAACTTCCATTGGTATCAAAGCTTGCTTTCATTTTTCCCCATCGCTTGTTTTTGAATGGATTAGTTCTAAAAACATTTGCATTACTACCTAAATGTGCCCACTGGGTGGGGAGAGAGTATTTTCCAACTTCTCCACCTCTGCTCCGATTTCATGAGTATAGGATGAAAGTAATTCCTGCTTTCTTAATCTAGAAATTATTCTGAGAGGGTCATAATGCCAACAACCATCATGCATTAAATTGAATAAAAGCATTTCCTTTTCAACCATGTCAACAATATTTTCATTTTTAGCGATAATAAGTTGAACTGAATAGGGATATTTAAACAATGATCCCTTTTTTTAGAAGAAAAATGTAACTCATTAACAATAATTCTTTGGCTCAAAACTTGAAAATAAAAATCAAAAGTGTAATGAACTTTGGCAATTGGAAGGGTTTCCTTCTCAAAACCATATAGCCTAATCACAAAATATTCTGGGTATATGAACCTATTTCCTATGCTATCCTCCTCAATTAGCTGTAATAAGCTTCTCTGCTCATCAAAAATCCATTCCAAGGCCTCCCCAAGTAATTTGACTCTTAAATAAAAAGAAAAATGATTGATATATTGGGTATATGTGTGGGGAGGATGCCCCAGATATATCCAATTTGTCTACTGGTAAATATCCATTTCTTTTTCATTCCTGTTATCACTCAAGTTGTCCCTAGGCTCCTGAAGGGATACGGTCGAGGTAACCACAAACCAATCTTTGGATTGCAGGTTCTAGCCCACCTGCAATCAGAGAGGGCTCTCTCTTAATGATTTAACTTTGTTGATGATGATTTTAGGCTAGTTGTTGGCGTTCCGGGGTTGACTTTTTGTTTGGAAGGGAAGATGCCTGTATGGAGAAGATTCCAAGCAGAGAGGCAAGGTAAAGTGTGATAATTTCAAACCATTGGGCATGGAGTCATGGATTAAGGCTTGTTGTTGCATTTTCTTGGTCACAAGAGGATTATGGAGCGGGATAGCCACACATGAGACAATTATCAATTTGCTGAGAGGATGGAATGGTGGTCAGGGATGAAAGGCAATTAAGAATCTTTCATCAAAACTAACAGGGAGGAGAAGTGAATGGATGGTTGTCTAGGAGCAGTTAATAATTCCTAAACTATCATTCATAAGTGAAAGAAACAACGTAAACAAGATCATTTAAGTATGCATGTTCATAACTATTCCTGATGAAAATATGAAAAATTGCAGAAATTGAGCCTAAGGTGCAGTTAAGCAAATCCTAAACTATTCTTCTTTCCTACAATTTAGATGGTGCATTGATTATAAAACAAACATGAACAACTAACAGAGTTAAGAAACACTTATTTAACCATGTAGAAGCACAGGAATTCCATAGTCACTCCTCGACCAATTAAACACAGCAGACAATTTCAGAATCCATGCTTTCAGCAGTCTTTGATTAAAGAAAGTATCACAGTTACAGTGCGAGTCTCTGCTTGAGAAAAAATATCGAAATACCAAGGATCAAGCAACTAATCGACCAACCAACCCGTACTCCATTTTTCAGGGTGGTATATATAGGAAAAATATCTAAAGTTATTTATTACACCCAACCTCAACAAGTCTGCAGGGAAAGGTTTTTCAAAAACCTAATTGTTGCTGGAATTAAATGCAAGTAAGTCCTCTGGGTTGCGCCAGAGGCAGCTGGATCAAGTTGAGTTGATGGGGTTCCCTGTGTGACTTGGTGCAGTGGTTCTGTCATAACTGTGCATTGAGTTCTGGTCCACTGATCTCCTGTGAGTTTAATGTGCAGTCATTTATGCTGGTGAGCTTTCAATGCGCCTTTAACTGCTTCTTGACTTTTAGGGCTTTCCTTTTAATGTTGGATTTGCCTCGAGCCCTGAAAAAATATCCTCTGATACACCTTTCCGCTACATTGATAGTCGCTGCCGCTTCTTGATACTCTTCGACATGCTTTTTGTCTGTATATTTGATCTGATACTCTTTAATCCCTCTTCCTGGTCTCTCTGTCTTCAAATACATTAAAATTGGCAAAATCGAGCTTTTGCGGGCCCTTTTGGTGCAAAAAGGGCCAAGGAATCAAAAGATTCCCTAAAGATTCTCCAATATGGTTCATTTCCCGTAGCGCGCATCGAAAACTGCCTCCGTTTCTCATTTTGGAGCTCCGAAGCTCGACTTTTGTGCTTGTGCGTTTTTTTCCATTTTTGGCTACTGACGTCAGCATGACGTCATTGGTACAATGAATAACGTCAGCAGTGGGATCATCTGGTACGGACGTGATGTCAGCAAGGTGACGTGGCAGTACAGCGGGGTGACGTGGCAGTGACACGTGGTAGGGTGGCGTGGGCTGGGCGCAGGCAGTGTGAGGTGATGTAGAGGCGACATGGCAGGATGAGGTGGTGCTCCTGTTACGTGAGGGGAGGGCAGTTTTGGCCCGTGCATCTGATCTCCTTTGGTATAGAGGTGGTTTCCGTCAGGGGCGGCCCGATGCAATGGGAGGCTGCCACCTGTCCCGGTGTATGACGGTAAAACCGTCGGACATCGGGTGGTAACGTACCACTGCAATAGGGCGCCTGATACGAACAAGGGCCGTCGGATCTGGGGGAGATGATCCGACGGTGGATGGGAGGCGAAGGTGCGCGGAGTTTAGTATAAGTGTGCACGTGTTAACTTTTTAATTTTTCGTGGCGCGGGTGGGATTAGAACTTTAGGTTAAGGGTTAACGGGTTTCGGCGCTTGGTGATTTATTAAAAAAACATTAATAAATTCCAAAGAAAATGCGCGGGGGGGTTTGCATTTGGAGAGGGGTTCTTTGTGTTTTGGAAGGGGTCCAAACACTAGGGAAGGGAAAATTTATGGGGAAATTAGGGCTCTTACTAAAGTCCAGGTGACTTAGTAATTCCCAAGAATATATTTATGGTTATATTTCAACCAAGGGGAAGGCATATTTACATAGGGGATTATTTACATAGTTTTAGTAGAGGGATGGGGAGAAATATAGGGAGTTAAATAATAATGTCAGTAGTTAATATGGAAATGACAAGAAAGCGCTAAGTTTCAGAGATCTTAGGCTGTGAAGGGGGGATAGAACTTTGTAGAGAAAATGTGGAACCTCCTTAAGAAAAGCAGATCTTTACCAAGGCAAATGAGATGGAAAATTATTAATTTAAGAGATATCAAGTAGATCTTGATCTCTTTGGGGAAGTTAGTGAATGATTTAGGGAAGAGGAAGAAAGGGAAGTTAGTCATGCCTCGCTTGTAGTCCTTCAAATGGGAACTGCCTGCTAACTGTGATCTGTATAAGTATAACACTTGAAAATGTGGAGTTGATCACCAATCAACATTCTGCAACCTCAAAACTACCTACCCAGCCTACTTGCCTAGCATTTTTTTCTTCTTTTTGGTTTGGGTGCACTTAGACTTGCAGACCCAGCTTTTCAACTTTTTCTTTTTCTATTTTCCTATCTATATCTACACTTATTTCTTCCAAGGGCCCAGATTAAACAGTTGGGCTCCTTTCATTCTCTACCTATCTAAGAATCTGCCAAGATTAGGCTGTTTGGACAGAATTTCATTCTCTATATTCTAAAACAGGTAATTGAAACCTAGGGAGACCAAGATTAAGCTGTTTGGACCTCCCTTCAGCTGAAAATTCTTACAAAACTGGAATGACTCTTGAAAATTGGAATGCAGCAGTTTGAACTTAGATTAGCACACTCTCATGGCCTCTTTATTTGGTGACTATTAGAAAATATGGAGCATTGCAACATGCAAAGTATGACATATTTGGCCTGTAAAAATGTCCATCATGAAATATCAGTAACCTGCTGCTGCAGGAGGCTAACAATTCCCATCCTTAATACTAGTAAAGAACTTAGTGGAAAGGAAATAAGCAGATAATTAAATAAAAATAAATGAAGGAGGTATGTACACTGACACCAAGATTTGAACGGGATATCCGTTGTAAGGTAGACCATGATAGCTTGTAATACCACTCTGTTCTTTATGCTAGTGTCTTGCTAATTTTAGATTGGATTATTGTTAGATTTGATGGCTGGAAATCCATGTTGGGTTTGAAATAGGAGTGAACAATAAAGTTACTATGATGTAATAAATAGTTTTTTTATTTAATAAATTAACTTAAGTAAAAAATAATTCAGTGGAAATCAGATAGGAGATTATTTTGTTGACGTGTTTCGAACCATCCAATGTGGTTCATTGCCAAGACAAGATGAAGAGGCAGATCATGGCAGAAGCTTAAATAGAGAGCAATGTAGATACCTTTGGTTCGATTAACGACTATAATAAATGACTAGTTTATAGATAATATATTTTTATAAGTTCTATAATAAACGACTAGTTAATAAATAATAATTTATATTTTAATATAATCATTAGGACCGAGGAAGTAAAAAAAAGAAGAAAGAGGATCCAGGACCCTAGTAATAAATAATGGTGTCAATACCATATTAATAAATAAAAATAATTTTGAGAAACAACGCCATAGTAAAAAAATCTTCATATAATGTAAATCAATAAATTTCAAACTAAAAATAATCAAAGAAAGACTCAAGAATCAAGTTCAACCATAAAATAAGGCACGCAGGTCCTATAGATAATACATTGAATTAATAAAATAAACAAGAACTAACATAAAATACAAGGTTAGAGGAGCTAAGAAAGAACAAGATGATAAAATACCCTTGGAGTTAAGAATGTCCAAGATGATAAAAGCTTAATTAATGAAAAACTAATCAAAGAAACTTAATAATAAAAACCATATAAATAAGAAACAAACATAGAAAAATAAAGAAATTCTTTAAGAATTTTTTTTTTATTAAATATTTAAGAAGGCAGGATAAGGACCCAAATTTTGCTAATATTCCAACCATCATCTCTATTCAAATTATTGGGCCTTATTTCTATTTCTAGGGCCTACCTGAATTTTCGATGATGTAACTAACTAATCGTGGCAATGACTTGGGCCTCCTCAATGTAGATGTGATGTTTAGATTTATTCTACATGTTCTGCCAAAATATAGGTGCGAGTCCTACCGTGCTTGATGTCAGTGACGTGCTAACAAATCCTTTTATTAATCGAGCGACTGGTCTCACCTATGTAAGGAGTCCCACAAGAGCAAGGGATAACTTAAAAACCTTTCATATTTTTAGGGTCCACCAGGTATTTGATAGATCATAGGGAACTCTGAATGGTATTTAGAGGCCTAAAGGTAGAAGGAACTTTATCCTTCCTTAATATATTTTCAATATTCTCAGTGGTCCCTTGGATAAAAGGGAGATGTACTCCAATAAATCGATCCTTGGGTTCTTTCTTAGCTCTAGGACCTTTTTTGGCTTTGAGGAAAGCCTTAGTGCATTGGTGTCTACTATACCCATTATTAAAGAAAACCTTCAAGAGGTTTTCTTTCTCATCATTAAGACGTTTGTCATCAAAAACTCTTACAGCTCTAGTTTCTAAAGTCTTTAAAAACCCAAGCTTTTGAGCGAGGAAATGATGAGATTTAGCATGAAGATATTTCTCTGTGAGACTTTTCTTCCAATAGACTTGATGTGAAAAAAAGCCATCAACATTCCTTGAGAGGAGGACATTAAGGAAGGAAGACTTCCATTGCTTTCAAATTCCATGGTGAAATTTATGGAACTAGACTGGTTGTTAAGATGAAGGAAGAAAAGGTCCAAATCTTCCTTACCATGGGACCAGATGACACAAGTGTCATCCACAAACCTCTTCCACAACTTAGGAAGAAGATGAGAAGAGGCTAAGTCGTGACTAAGTCTTTTGATTCAAAATCTTTCATGAATAGATTAGCTACCACAAGGGAGAGAGGGGAACCCATGGCGATCCTGACAATGAACCACATTGGATGGTTCGAAACGTGTCGGAAGAATAATCTCCTATGTGATTTATACCATTTTTTTTTTTACTTAATTCATTATGGATCACAAAAAGCCCGAGTTCAGAAATAAATTAATTGTTGAGAATTACTCCAGAGAAGAGCACCAAAGTTAAAAGATTCTTGCTAGTTGTAAACAACTGTGGACAAATAAACGCAAGCTATCCCTTCCCTAGAAAATATCCTAAAATTCCCACGAGAAATAATTGATATATATATATATTATGATGGGAGAAAAGGATTATAATAACCCACTTAGTAGAGGAAGTTACTAAGTTGGGGTGAATTAAATGACTGTGGGAGAGAAAGGCAGGCTTTAAAGGAAAAAGGAAAGCACTTTTAAAAAAAAAATCTAGGTAGTGGGTTGGTAGACCCAGAAAGGCAGGACGCTGCTAGAAGCTCTATTGGGAAAGAAAATTATAAAATATATCATTCTAGACCCAATGAGGTTGTTAGTTCCGGCGGTAGGAAAATCTTAGTCCGGGAGAGAACTGGTGGACTCAGTTGGTGGTAACTCTGGAGTAATTTTCCAAACATGAATTCTTGTTAGGATTGTGGTTTTTTTTGGAAGTTAAACTACTGATATAACTTTGATTTTTTGTATGCCATTGAGGAAAATAGGTAATATATTCTTGTGTAAGGAATTATTTTTCTATTTATACATGTTCCCTATTAATTTATGGTGATAATTGATTATGGGAGTGTAGTGGGTTAAAACATGGAAAGAGATACATAAGCTAGAAAATAGTAGGATTACACCAGCAAACTTGGTCTACGAGTTATACCTTCCATATAGGAATTTAATCGTGACGTAGGAAATTGTCTTTATTTTGTTATAACTGTTACAATAAATTTTAATGCGTATTTATATAATATAATTATTTTTTTCAGAGTTGGTGAGGAGAAAAGTTAATGAGTAAAATTAATTAGGATGGGGAGGTTGTATAATTTTTGTTTTCATATATATATATACTCAAAATTCTTACGCATGAGAGGAAATGGAAGCAAAAGGGTGGTCAGAAACGAACCGTTCGGTCCTAAGTGACCGCTATTGGCTTTTGGGAAAAGATAGCATAACACAAAAGAGTTAACAAAAACAAACCAACATCTACTTTAACGAAAGCACAAGCCTGAGTACATGTATGGAATGTCTTGCATGCGGTGCATGTTTACCTGGTACTTCATCTTATACCATGTAAAAGGTGCGTGGCCAGTAGTAAACATTTATAAATTCTGGTGACGTAGGAAAATCAAAGGTATATACTCTGCAACAAATAACCAATAATATTTTTATATTCTCTGCAACAGATAACCAATAATATTATAACTATCTGGCCACTGGAAACACAAATTTTGAGTTTCGACAGTCCAACAATCCTGAATTATGATCCGAACTAACATTCTAGAAAAATAAAAATAAATTAATGTAAGATTTTGAGAAACAGTGATCTAGATTTGCAAAACAATAAACAAGCTTGCAAGAGAAGAGAGGAAGCAAGCAAGAATTGAGAAAAGAAATGAAAATCCCTTGATTCTACCATATTGGTTTAGAATATATACATAAAAGCAACTAAGTTAAGCTTAGTTGTGCATGCAATAACTAAAGCTAACTAAAGCTTGTACATGCAATCACTAAGCATAACTTAGGTGAGTGTGATGCAAAATGAATGAGTCCCGGCAACACGGCCATTTTAGGTACCCATATACAATGCATAAAAAAAAAAAAGGAAAGAGGGAAAACCCAGTGGGAAGAAAACCCCCCTCAAAATTATAATGCAAAAATGGAAAAAAAAAACAACTGCTAAACAGTCGTGTCCTTGTCCTTCAACCAATCTCGCAGGAATCGAAATTTCTGCTCTTGAAATACTTCTGGACGAGCACTTCAAAAGTTTCTGCCTCCATCCAGTATAGGGATTGCCTTTCCAGTAAGCCGAAGGATCTCTGTCTTCCCACTTTGACGTTTTGGCTGCCAGTCTGGATATCCTTCACTAACGGCTCCCATGGCGGTGTCATTATCTCAGGCCATCCCCAGAAAGACCAATCTGGAAAAACAAGATCGAATGTCTCTTCGCTGCCGCAATAATGAAACAAAGCAGGAGGTGCCTTGGTGGGATCCTTATGCCCGGCACGACTGATGACGGGCTTGTCATCACAATTGAACATCAAGTCCAGGTCCGGAAGTTTTTCGGGGTAAAATTTCATTAGCTGGGCAATCCCCCAAAAGGTAAATATATTTCTGGTCTGAAAGGAATTTCTGGACTGTTCAATATACATACTGCCATTAACAATTGTCAGCCTAAAAGTCGCCGACTTCTTCGCAGCTTCAACCATGTCCAACGTAATTCCAGTCTTTGCCCAAGGCTTTAAGTCCTGGCGAATCCAGTGAAAATACAACGAGCACGACCCCGCGGACGCGTTTCCAGTCCCATCAAAGTTTGGCTGCGCAGGAATGAGAGACAACGATGGTGAACACGCTGTGTTGGGCGCGCACTTCAGAGTTTCTTTGCTCTGCACAATTCTCTGCCCGACATCGTTTGCTATGGCATTTTCTTTCTTGACTGCATCGATGCTCAGATTAACAGCGACCGTCAAAATCTCCATTGGCCCCTGGCTGTCTGACAGTCGGTACCATTGCGGAGCCAAAGGGCTGTCCGGTGGCACTCTCGTAGGCACCTCCTGGAGATCGAACGCCACAATCCCCAGAAAATCGTCCTTCTTCCCGACGTCTGCGTCCCACAGGCTAATCTCAACCGTGGGCGAGTTGAGCTTCTCTTTACTAATTGCGAACAGTTGATCCCAATTGGGATTCAGGTTGCTGGCAATTATTCGCGTACGGATGTTGTGGTTCCCCACTGTAATCCTCGCATAAGGATCCGAGCTTCCATTCAAGTCCTTGAGATCATAGTCCATGGAGTAACAAGAATCTTGAGCAGGGTGATGAAAAACAGGCACCATTTTCGTGGCCTCAGGACGCTCTTCAGCCAGCTTGGGCTCATCTTCCTTGACACTTTTGGGCTCCTCAGGAGCCTTTGCAGCTTCATCTTGAGGATTCTTATCCTCCACAGCTTCAGCCTCTGCTGCTGGTTTTTCTGCCTGAGCAGGTTGGATTTCTTTTGCATTTTCTTTCATAGGAAGAGACTCATCGTCATGCTGGTCTGAAGTTTCCTCTGCATACTCATCAATGAGTGGCGATGGAAACTTGGTAACAAGTTTATCTACTGGTGCATGCGAAATATCTTCGTCAAAGTGACCAAGAGAAAAGAGAAAATATTGCCATATTTCATCACGTTTTCCAAACAATCCTTCCAAAAGTTTCCATACCTCATTTGGAGTTGAACATGATTCAACATGAAATAGCAGTTCTGGAGAAATAGATAAACATAGGATGCCGAAGGCCTCGTCCATGCGATTGAAATATCTTGATTTCTCTATCGCCGATGTTGGTTCAACTTCCGTTTCCATGGTTATTCGAAATAAGCCTCTACTTCTGAGATGAAGTTGAATCTTTGGCTTCCATTCGAAATAATTATATGGAGTGAGAATTGCGGAATGTGGAAACTCCAATTGAGACTCCATTCTTTGTTGTTGCTTCAATCTTCTGATCCTGCAAATAAAATTGCTTGTGCACTGATTACAAATCCCTGTGCTCTGATACCATGTAAAATTTTGAGATGCACTGATCTAGATTTGCAAAACAATAAACAAGCTTGCAAGAGAAGGAAGGAAGCGAGCAAGAATTGAGAAAAGAATGAAATCCATTTATTCTACAATATTGGTTTAGAATATATACATAAAAGC
>APFE030096939.1:0-10002 GCA_000404065.3 Pinus taeda
GGTCCATGGTAGTTAGTCCTTGGAATTTGAACCTATGGTTTTTGGACCATGGCATCTCGAAAGACGTGTTGATCCCTAGTATTGAGTTGATGGTATTGGTTTGTTATGGTTTTGGACCATGGTATTGAGCAAGGCCTAAGACTATAAAAGGAGAAGAAGATCATTAGGCAAATGTATTGAAAAAGTCTTGAATATCTGATGAAAGATGAGATCCAGTATGCAGGTTATGGGTTGCTTGATCTAAGCTAAGGAGGGATCTCACAAGTTGATGGAGAAAATCTTGAATATCTGATGAAGGATGAGATCCAGTATGGAGGTTATGGGTTGCTTGATCTAAGCTAAGGAGGGATCTCACAAGTTGATGGAGAACAAGATCTAAGGATAGATCGGGATCAAATGGTTTGAAATGAACTATCTCTATATGATTGATTATGTTTATTCTAGATCTGTATACTGACGCAAGTAATGTTCTGAACTGGGTATAACTTAAGGTTGAAATCGCTGCAATTCATGATTGAATATTTATAGATCTGTACGCAGGTTAGCTTTGGTAAAAGCGCGTATGTACGCGGGTTTGGTTCGTCCAAGTAGCGTATACCATTTAATCTATGATGTTGATGATACAATTGGTTCTGAATAGTGTTACAGAGTTCAGGGTTCTCCTCTGTGTTCTGGTGACTGCTTTTGTTGACAGGGTTCAGTGATTCAGTATTGGGTGATTCAGAGTTTGATAATGCTATTGTTGATTGATTCTGTGCTTCAATGATATTGATGGGTCCAGTACATACGCGCGTCAGTATATGGATCTAGAATAAACATAATCAATCATATAGAGATAGTTCATTTCAAACCATTTGATCCCGATCTATCCTTAGATCTTGTTCTCCATCAACTTGTGAGATCCCTCAGCTTAGATCAAGCAACCCATAACCTGCATACTGGATCTCATCCTTCATCAGATATTCAAGACTTTTTCCATACATTTGCCTAATCTCCTTTTATAGTCTTAGGCCTTGCTCAATACCATGGTCCAAAACCATAACAAACCAATACCATCAACTCAATACTAGGGATCAACACGTCTGTCGAGATGCCATGGTACAAAAACCATAGGTTCAAATTCTAAGGACTAACCGCCACGGACCATAGGTAAGTTTTCCAACATATACGCGCTTTTCCTTGCATGAATGTGCGTGCATACGCATACGCGACTTTGTAATGACTAACTTGCGTGTATACGCGGATATGTCATGATGAACTTGCGTATATGTATTTTCTCTTCATTCTTGTAATCTTGTTCATCAATTCCTTGCTGCTGACCTTCTGCACTTTGATTTGTCATCTGTGTGGTTTGCCATCAAGGACAACACTTGTCTCATAATGCCAACACTGTGAACTACCACCAAGATGAAACTTTTTCCTTCAGACTTGGGTAAACCTGTGATAAAATCCATTAAAACCTCCTCCCAAAATTGTCTTCAAATGGATAAAGGTTGTAATAGACCTAGGGTCTTAATTGTTTCAACTTTATTTTGATGGAAAACTAGACATTCCACCAAACAATTTTGATTATCCAATTTAAGGCCATCCCAAAAAAATACTTCTTAACCCTAAAGTAAGTTCTTAAAAATCATGAGTGCCCTCCTAAGGGAGAAGTGTGCAATTCCATAAGAATATTTTGTTTGAGTTGGGAATTCTTACATAGGTATAAGCAATCTTTGTACCATAATGAATCATTTTTCTAGGTAAATGTATCATATGTCTTGGGATCTTGTTGCAACTTTTGAATGAGTTCCCACACTTCTTCATCATTCTTCCATTCATCCCTTGCTCTGTTTATCTAACCTGGTTGGATAATAGAAATGGCACAAAGCAATGCTTCCACATATTCATCCTTTCTTGAAAGTTCATCTGCCACAACATTTTTCTTCCCTTTTCTGTAGATGATTTCAAATTCATAACCCAACATCTTTGTGACCAATTTTTGCTACTCTTCTAAAGATAATATTTGTTCTAAAAAGTATTTAAGACTATCATGATCTGTTTTTACCTTGAAGTGTCTTCCCATTAGGTAGGGTCACCATTTCTTAAGTGCATGTAGTATTGCCAACATTTCCTTCTCATAAATAGATTTGTGTAAATACTTTCCTTTGATAGGATGACTTTAGAATGAAATGGGTCTTTCTTCTTGCATTAAAACAAAAAAAATCCATTTCTTGAGGAATCACATTCCACAGTAATGGTTTTTGTCAAGTCCAACATAGTTAAGGCTGGTGCTTGACACATTGCCTCTTTAACATATTCAAAGGCCTTTGTTGCTTCTACAATCCATGAAAATGCATCTTTATTCAATAATGTTGTTAGAGGTGCTGCTATTCTCCGATAATTCTTAACAAACTTGTGATAATACCCTGTCAACTCAAGATATCCTCACAAATGCTTTATGGATGTGGGGATTTTCCGTTCCTTAATAGCTTTAATTTTTCTAGGATCTACCTTAACACCTTCATGAGATATAATATGACCCATATATTCCACCTCTTGTACTCCAAAGAAACATTTGGAGCTTTTCTCATATAATTGTTTCTCCTCCAATAGTTTGAGAACCATGTCAACATATTTAACATGATCCTTCCATGACCTTCTGTCAATTAATATATCATCGAAAATTACTATCACAATCTTTCTAAGGGTTTGAAAATTGAATTAATCAAACCTTGAAATGCATTGGAAAAGTCAAAAGGCATGACCAAAAATTCATAATGACCCTCATGAGTTCTAAATGCTGTTTTCGGAATGTCTTTAGGTTTCATTCTAATTTGATGATATCCTGAATGAATATCCAAATTGGTGAAGTAAATTGATCCATACAATTCATCCAATAATTCATCAATGATAGCATTGGGAAATTTATCTTTAATAGTGAGCTTTTTGAGCTCCCTATAATGTGGACACATGTGCCATGATCCATCCTTCTTGTGCACCAATACTATTGGAGCAGAGAAAGAACTTTGAATGTGTTGAATTATACCAACCTCTAGCATTTATGCAACCATATGTTCAATTTCTCGCTTTTGGGCATAAGGATATCTGTAAGGCCTGATGTTTAAAGGAACACTTCGTGGAATCAAATGAATAGCATGATAATGATCACGAATAGGTGGGAGGCCTTTGGGAGTCTCAAATACCTTGGAATGATTGTCCAAGACTTTTTGGAGATTTGGAGCAATAGATGATTTTGATGTGGGAACCTCTGGTGAACATTATTGTGCAATTATGCATTGTTGTTGTTTCTTTAGAAGCTTTGTCATTCTGTTAAAGCTAATTATTGTTTCCAATTTCCCTGTGATACCCCTTAATTCAACTTCCTTTCCTTCTGAAGAAAATATCATGAAAAGTTCTTGAAAATTAAAAGTTATTGTACCCAAGAATTGTGACCATTGGACTCCTATTACAACATCGACAACACCCATTGGAATGGAAATCATTGGGCTATTCAATACATATTCTCCCATGGATAGCTTGATATTATGGAACTTCCCAGAGAAATTTATGGTTCCTTAACTTGCAACCATCACTTGACACTTTGGTGCTAGATATAGGAAGCAATTCAATTCCTTGGTTATCTTACAATGAATAAGATTATGGGTATTGCCCGAATCAATCAAAACTATTACCTTTTTCTTCTTGATGTGTCCTTCTATCTTGATAGTTTGAGGAGTGGTAATTCCAACCAATGCATTAAAAGATATGGTTGGATTCATTTATTATTTATCTAGAGTTTGTTCCTAGTGTATATCCTCTTCTTTTGACATTTCTTTGTCCTTTTCTTCCTCGTCTTGACAAGCTATGTAAAATAAATTCTTCTCAGCACACTTTTGACCTTTAGTGTATTTGCTATCACAACTGTAACAAGGCCATTTTTCTCTTTTTTCTTCAATTGTTGTGGTGTCAAGCTTGTAGGTTGTGGAAGGCTATGGGTAACAACACTTCCATATTTATAGTTGTGAGTGGTAGGTTTCCCGGTTGCCATAATTTTTCTTTCCATTTTTCTTGCCAACCTGAGTGCCTTCTCCAATGAATTAGGTTCCCAAAGGAAAACCTCATGTTGGATGTTATCCTTTAAAGTCCCTATGAACACATCAGTCCTATGCTCCTCTAAAATATCCTTTACCCTTATATTCAAGTTTTTGAAAGTCCTTAATGTGCTCCATCATTGAACCCTTTTGTTTGAGATTTATCAATTGGCTAAAAAAAGTGTTTCTTTTTGTATCCTCATAATGTGCTATCATTTCTTTCGTAAAAATTTACCAAGTGACAATTTTTTTATGAGGGCAAAGCCATCGATACCATACAAACTGATTTGGTTCCAAATATAAAGTTGCAACACGTACCTTTTGTGTGTTTTACACATTATGGAGATCGAAATATTGCTCCATCTGTAGTATCCATGTTACGGGATCCTTTCCATCAAACTTCCTCATATCAATATTTGCAACATGTTGGGTCTTCAATACAATGTTACAGTCTATGAAAGCATGATTAACATTTCTTTTGTTCTCATCATGAGTTTCCCTTACTACCCATTCACCATTAGTAAACATTTCTGGTACAAACTTTGTCAAATCTGTCTTTGAATCTTCCATTTTGCCTTCCATCATAGCTTCCATGCATTTATTCAAACAATCCATCTTATCCTCCATGCCTTTCTTTAAACCATCCATCTTAACTACTATTAGTTTTTGTGACAGTGAAATTTGTTGCACTTGGTCTCGTAATTTTGATATATCATGTTGCATTTCTTCCTCTTCTTCAGGAATCATGATAGAGATTTCAAATTGGTTATTAGGCATTTCCATTTTATTTCTTCGAGGCATCAATTAATGAGAATTATGCTTCATTACGGCCTTCTAATTCCTTAAAATTATTTTCTCAAACCAAACTTATGCGAAATTAAAAAAAGAATCTACAAACCATTTTTTCATGTTATAGGAGCTCGATATTGACCTAATGTATCTATGAAATTTTACATCTCTAAGGTCTGAATTTATGAACTGTGGTAGCACTCCAAGTCCTCTTTCCAATGCCACCATTCTAATCTAAATTGTATTTTCCAGGAAAGAGTTATGCCCAATCTCCCAAGATGACCTAATTATACCCTTTTTTAGTAGAGTGAACATGTATGAAGTGCCACGTGTCACGGTTTCAACCTTCGAATATGAAAAGGATGAAAAGAAAACTATAGTCCGCCCTCTTTTTGTAATTTCTTACGAAATTTCAGCATGATACTCAGAGAGAAAGCTGTGGTGATTTTCCCAAGGTCACCTATTTGGGCTGTGATTTTGGGATTCTGCAAAAAGCCTAATTTACTTAGATCATATGTCTGAAAATATAGCGATACAAGGTTTGAAATTTGGACCCAAGGATCACCTATATTTCAGCTCAAATTGGTTTTTTTTAGCTTCTGAAATGTTGCAGAAAAAATGTTATATAAAAATTCCATGATAACCTGTTTGAAGCAGCAAAATCCTAGAATCCAAAGCTCTGATACCAAATGTTATGAACCATCTCACGAAATATAGAAAAGATAGATCAATGAATTCAAAAATCAGCCTCTTCGAGGGGGAAACCTCCTTTACATTACACAAATGAACCATTCTTGGATGATAAAAATGACTAAGCCTCATTTCTATATATAGGAGTCTAAGGGGTCACAATATAATCAAAGCTGACATAACAATAATAATGTAAGGGTACAACAATAACAATAGTGGGCTTCTATGGGGAACATTAATAACAATATGTAGACAATAAGGGCAAAATAATAACAATAAGGGATATAATGATAATAGTAATGGGGAACCACTAGTAGTATAGGGGCCTAACATTGATAAATCTATATGATAACACATATTTCATTAAATTTGGAATTAAATGATGAATCTAGAATTTCAAAGTAACCAAACACCTCAATTCTATTGATATCATTGTAATAAAAAATTTCCAAATTTAATGAAATATGTGTTTGATGTTTTAATTTCATGTTACCTGTATTTTCATAATTAATAGAATGGTCTCTATTGTTGTACATAGAACTTGGTCCATCATGAGTCTAGGGTTTTTCATCAGTTTTTATTGTATATATATTTAGGTTAGTTTTCAATATACTCTTCCATACAGTCCAAGGCTATATCAAGAACGAGACTCTTTGTATACTGTTGCAACAAGTCAACAACAAAAGTGACATGCACACTTCAGGTACACATTGTAATTTTAATTTGCATTTATTCATTATTATGCACTTACATATGTTTTGTAGGCAGAGTTAAGTTGAAGTTTATTTTTTTGTTTTGTTTTTGGATTGGTTTCATCGGGAAAATTTTGCATGCAAGTAAAAGAAGATTCAAGTACAACTTCAAGCAAGAATTCAAGAGAAAAAGTATCAAATCAAAGGAAGCATTACAATGAGACATCCTTTGATGACACGAAAACCATCCGTATATTGTGAAGAAGTGTCAAGGCCAAGAGTCATCATTGTAAAGTTGTAAAAGGGTCATGTGTAAAAGTGTCATCATTGGAAGAGTCATTATTGTAAAAGAGTCAATCTTCCTATAGTTGAAAAGGCATTATTGGTAGGTATAGGAGTCTATGTTGGGATGATGTCATGGTTGGGTTGCAAGTCATAGTTTGATTGGGTGTTCAGTCAAAATCATTGTAAATCATATTGTATCATGGATCATTGTCCTTGGTACAGGAATCCACAATCTTGTCTCATTTTAGCCATTATAGGGTCGCAGGGAGGTGCTAGGCAGGTGCATGAAGTCACGTACAGGTTGCAGATGTGAAAACTTGAGGGTGGTAGGTTGGTCTATGGTGTTGGGGCATCCATGTAGTTGATTACTAAAGAAACCATGGCATTGGGGCATCCTTCCAGTGGGAGATGGAGAATACTGATTTTCTAGAATTCTAGGAAGTTGTTGCTTTCATTTCAGTTAGGGATGAAGATTAAAGAATTTATTAGAAAAGTGTTCAGTGGTTTTTGACCCGAAGGGGCTTTTCCACCTAAAATTCTTATGCCTAGTATGATATTTTTTTTACTGTTATTACTTCATAAACATTAATAATAATTGAAGATTAACTCATGTTGTAAAAAGATTTAGAAATAATAATTACTAAGGAACACTAATTCACCCCCCCTCATTGTTTCCAAGTACATATATTAAGAAAAGAAACAGATGTAGCTACAACTTAAGCCCAAGAAATGTTTAGAATGTTTCTACCTTTTAGCATACTCCTAGCTATCTCAACAATTGTTCTATTCTTATGTTTGGTAATGCCATTTTGCTTGGGAGTATAACTAGCTATCAATTGTATTTGAATGCCTACCCTTGCATCTCTGAAATTTCTCGTCGCTAAAATCCATTGGAAATGCAATTGGGAAATTTTACTGTAGGTACCCAAAAATAGAGGAATATGCTAGAACCACCTATGCATGCATCTGTGTAGAAATGGACTTCATTGCCGGATTCCTAGCTAAAATAAACCTAACAAGTAAAGACTATGCGTGGAACTAGAAACTCAATTATGAAAGTGTCCTATTCAGATGTAGATCCTACTTTGAGACAAGTCATCTAGCCAAAAATTGCCCAAAAGCCTCCCAGAAAAATTTTGCTAGAAAAAATCACCAGAGGTCTACATGGTGGGAAGGAGCACAAAAAGAACACTACACCGTCATCAAAGAAGAACACTCTCGAGAAAAATCTGAATCACAAGAAATTTGGCACGAAAGAAACAAATCGCAAAACAAGCAGGAGGAAAGAGAACTCACCAATCCCTCAAGCATCAATAGTTATGATGATTCGAATACCACACAAAATAAATCTTCATTTACCAACAAAGCAGATCTCCTAGAGCAAACTTCTTCTCTGACTATCTTAAAAATAACGAACACAATAGATTGCGAAGCTAAGACACCAATGTTCCAAGAACTATAAGAGATGAAGGAGATGGAAGACAAAGGAAGTTTGAAGACCGTCGAGGAAAAAAAGAAAGCTATAACACCAACCTTGCCAAGAAAGACGACGAGACAGACAATTAAAAACTAAGAAACTTATAGGTCAGATAGACCAATTTGGTCTTAGTGGACGTTGACCACCACCACCATCATCAACAATAAGACTCAAACTTATTAGAACTAAATACTTCCCTTCTATTTGTGCATAATGTTTTTAGAGAATAATGTTAGGCCCCTATACTACTAGTGTAACCCCTTATTGTTATGACTACAACCCACTTATTATATTTATGTACCCATATGGTGCCCATACTATTACTATTGTGCCCCATAGAAGCCCATTATTGTTATTATTGTGCCCTTACATTATTATTGTTATGTCGGCTCTGATTATGGTATGACCCCTTAGACTCTTATATATAGAAAGGAGGTCTTTTCATTTGTATCATCCAAGAATTGTTAATTTATGTAATGTAAAGGAGGTTGCTCCCTCAAATAGGTTGAATTATAAGGCGTTGATCTATCTTTTCTATCTTCTCTTGAGCTGGTTTCATAACATTTGGTATCAGAGCTTTGGATTCTAGGGTTTTGCTGCTCTAAACAGGTCATCGTGGGATTTTCACTATAACTTTTTTTCAGCAATGGTTCAGAAGCTAAAAAAGAAACCCATTTGAGAATAAATCATGCTGAATCGTGGGTCCAAATTTCAGAGCTTTTTGTGATATATGCGCAGAGGTATGAGCTGAGGAAGTTGGTCTTTCTGCAGACTCCTAAATTACATTCCAAACAGGTGACCTGCGGAAAATAGTCACAACATTCTCTCTAAGCATCAGATTGAAATTTCATAAGAAGCTATAGAAAGAGGATGGACTGCAGTTTCTTGTAGATACTTTTCAAAGCCAAATGTCAAAACAGTGACTCGTGGCACATTGTACAAGTTCGCTCTACTAAACTAGTCTATAATCCGGTCACTGTGGGAGATTTCACATAACTCTTTCTTGGAGAATCCAATTTGGATCAGACTTGTGGCATTGGAAAGATGACACAGAGGGCTACGATAGATTACAATTTTAGAACATAAATATTTGAAAGTACAGAGTTACAGTTGTTTCAAGATCGAGCTCCTAAAATCAAGAAAAAGCAAGATGAGGAAGTTTGATGGCAAGGATCTGGTAAATTGGATACTTCAGATAGAGAAATATTTTGATCTAAATGGTGTACCACTGTTACAAAAGGTATGTATTGCATCCTCATATTTAAAACCGGATCAATTTTTATGGTATGAAGGGCTTTGTTCTCGTAAACAACTTGTTACCTGGTCAATTTTCATAGAGGAAATGATAGCACATTATGAGGATACAAAGAGCAACACCATAACAACTGGAAAGAGTAAAAGGGCTTTGTGACATAGTGGAAAGCAAAGTTATGGAAACCAGGAAGCATACCCCTCACAACTATAAATATGGAAGTGTTGTTTCTCCTAGCCTTCCACAACCTACAAGGGTTACACCACAACAATTGGAAGAAAAAAGAGAAAAAGGGCTTTGTTACAATTGTGATAGAAAATGGAATAAAGGTCATAAGTGTGCTGAGAAGAAATTATTTTACATAGAATATGAAGTGTAGGAATAAAAGGATCAAGAAACATCAAAACAAGAGGATATACACCAGGACCCCACCCCACAGAAAGAAGAAATGAATCAGACCATATCTTGTAAAGCATTGGCAATAATTACCACTCCTCAAACTCTCAAGGTAGAAGGAAATATTAAGAAGAAAAAGGTGCATGAAGTGAAATATCACATCGAGAAAGAAGAAATGAATGCAACCATATCTTGTAATTCATTGGTTGAAATTATGTTATCAAACCAGCTCAAGAAAAGATAGAAAAGATAGATCAACGCCTTAGAATTACCAAATGTTATGAAACCAACTCAAGAAAAGATAGAAAAGATAGATCAACGCCTTAGAATTCAGCCTCTTCGAGG
>APFE030096943.1:0-12334 GCA_000404065.3 Pinus taeda
AGCGGTTGAAAGACTACCGCATGTGTAGGGGCGTGACAGTTGGTATCGAAGCAAGGTTGCTCGTGACGAAGTGACAGTGGAAGTAGGTACTTGCAGGTGAAGGAAGTTGATTTCACATACAAGTGGAACAAGGGCTGGTTCATGGTTACAGGGAACTTGGTGAAGTTGGTGAATGGTGAAACAGGTTTAGCAGAGGTGAAGCTTCGTGCTTGGACTAAGTTGAACGACAAGGCATGGCAGGTTTGGAAGAATGCTAAGGGAAGCTCTTGCTTACCTTGTACAGGTTGAAGCAGATGAAAGAAGAGAATCCCCAGATTCGAGAGGAGCTTGAAGTCTTGGACAAAAATGTTGAAGACGAACTCTTCAACTTGGTTGGACAATGTAGCAAGATGAAGTTGCAGATTGTGCTAACAAGGAAGAGGAAGCCGTGATGATTGAGGATGTTGCAGATGTGACAACGATGGAGGATGAACTTGAGATTGATCAAGTTGGACCAGGATCCTGCAGTTTGTAGACATGGATGGATGGGGATACTCACATGGAGGAGCCTCATGATGATGATGTAAGTATTATTGATACTTGTGTTTCACTTGAGCATTTGGTAGATGGACCGTATGCAAGGAAGGGCAAAAACAGTTTGCCGATGTAGGGGAACATCTTACCATGAATGTCTATGATGAGACCTTGTATGGAGAAGCAAGGATTGTTGATTGTTGCAGGAATTGTTGGGGTTGTTTGTGACCTTCTGATAGAAGGTACAAAGGCCTGTGACAAGGGAGGAACATGATGATTGTTGTGGAGGATTGGGTCATGCTTTAGCCACATGGAGAATTGGCTAAGTGCCCGGCATGACTCATGGACAAATTGAGGAGGGCACACACTTGAGTTGCTTGGGTGGACTTCTCATGGCTGAGACCAAGAGCAAGTCTTGGTGGAACCTTTAGTGGGGGAGATATGATGGAAGGGACTCGTGATGATGATGATGATATGGTTGGGTGACCGAGTTCACTAGACCAAAGATTGCAGACTTGGATGAGGACGACCGATTGTTGTGATGGGTCTACTTGGTTGGACTACATGGACAACTTAGTCATTGACATTAGGTTGAAGACATGGAGCATGGCAGTCTTATGCAAGGACATTGTGCAGGAGCACTTGTAGAGGTGTCACTTATGGGCATCCAATGAGGAGTGCCAAGGCAGGGATGTTGTGCAGGTGGATTTGCTAATGTGACATGGAGATGTTTTGCTTATGAGCCGATGGAGAGGTTGTGCACTCTTGTACAACAAGGCCATGGACTTGGATGGAGTTGTGAGCAGAGTATAGAGCATTCCTACTACATGGAGAGCTAAGGCATCTTGCAGAGACCTTTGGGCCGAGACTTGTATGTTTGTTGAGATGTTGGTTGGAGATGACTCATGGAGCTTATGATGACATGAGGTTGTGACTTTTGAGGACTTCATATATGGTGGACTTAGAGGATCTAATGCATTGAGGAGCTGAGGTCAGAGACTTCGATGCAGGATGGGGTGCATACTTTCAAGTACATGTATGGGAATGGCTTGGAAGAGTGACTTGATGTGGAGGATCAATTTGAGACACTTTGGAGTGATGGAGTTACAACGATGATGATGCCTTGGTGGAAACACTTGGGCATGGGTTGAGCTGAGACTTAACCACTTTTGACACATGGGAGCTGATTGATCTATGATCATGGGCAGCACATGGATAGATGAGACAAGTGTATACTTGTTTCCGTGGCAGACTTGAGGGATGGCACATTGCAGATAGGATGGAGGTTTCTTCATGGACTTGGATGTGACACATCGAGAGTCAGAGATTAATGAGATGGTATCTTCATATTGAGGAGGCACACATATGGATGATGTTGGGATAGATGCAGCTGGTTTCATGTAGCACATTGACACCAAGCATCATGGACATCATGTTGCGGATGAGATGAGGACTACTTCATGGACCTAAGCATGGCTTACACTTATATGGAGATGGATTCTTGATCGAGTTGAGGATGTGACGGGGTGTTCTGAGAAACGACTGATGATGGCATGAGGATGTGCATTCTCATGGTTTGAGTGTGATAGTTGGACTGATCACCCGACTAGTTCAGACATGGGGTTGCGAAGTGTACAAAGATGTGTTAACATTGTGTTGGAGTATCATGGCAGCAGTTCACATGAGGACGACACATGATGAGGTCGACACGAGATGTTGCAGGGAGCATGTAGCTTGAGATGGAGGGGCTAGCCTTCCACAATGGAGAGCAGCATGTGGAGATTGTGACAAGATGGTCGATGGTCATGGATTGAGATGATTTCCGATGTATGACATACCGATGGGGTGTATACCTTGGTATGGTGATCTTCGTAACAGATGGTTGTCGAGATGAGGCATGATGGAGACAATGGATTCTACATATGTTGCAGGGATGTTTGCAGTATGTGGAGGAGTTGACATCATGGGTGAGATAGACATTGTTGATCTTGGTGGATGGCTACTAGGATGGTATGTTGTCGAGGATGACAACAATTTTAGGTGGAGGAGGATGTAATGACCTGCAGTTCTGGGCGCGCAGGTGGAACATGCGTGCGCGCAAGTAGAGCTGAACGAGTTGCGGTTGGGTTGAAGTGCGAGCTCTCTTGAGTGTGGGATGGTGTTATGCACATATGAGGAGTGGGCAAGCATGCATATATGCGTGTGGCATGGTGTTAAACCGTATGGAGGTTGACCAACAATTGGCTTTTGTGATAAAGTAAGGGCGTTGGGCGAGTCGGCTGGGCAGCCTAGACTTCGCCCTACATTTGGTATATATGGAGATGCGTTGGATGACATTTCAACACATTCGATCATCGCTCAACATCTTCGCTCAAAGGAGTAAGGCGCAGGTCTAAAGTGTGCAAAACTAAGGAGAAGAGGCGCAGGTTGAGATGCGCCCATTCTTGGGTAGGGCTGCACGAAGAAGACTTGCTTGACTTAGTTGTGGGTGAAGGCTGCGGGCAGGAGCGCCCGACAGTTGGGTGAGGGCGTGCACAGGTGTGTGGTGCCCGACGGACGATTGAGGTGTGCACGGGTGTGGCGCCCAATTTGTGCGAAGGTGCCCGACAGTGAAACGGAGGAGCGCCCGGTTTGTGCGACGACTTGGCATGAGTTCTTGGGTGACTCGGGTGAGCGCCCACCCATTGTGCAAGTTTGCATAGAGACTTGGTGGAGTGTTGAGATTGTCAATGGAGGTGTGTCTCGGGCAGAGGTGCCTGTGTGTGGCGACTTGGAGACGCACCCAAGTTGGGCAAACAACACGATCGTGTGACGAGGTGAATGAAGGGTTGGTGAGTCGTGTGGCGACCGTGCGGAGGTGCCGACGAGCTAGGCAACTGAGTTTGCCGAAGTTGTGAAAATTGACTAAGTGTAAATTTGGGGTTTCCCAAGATTTAACTTGTACTTTGTAAAAGTGAAGATTGTATAATATATTGATTCGGACATACTCATATTGCAGGGAGTTTCCCCTCCCTTTATATTGTTGTGCATTTCTCTTATATAATGTTGTTGATAATGAATGAGTATGGGTATTCATTGGTATAAAGGAACACATTAATAATACTTGGTTGTGAAACACAAACTAAGTAGGAAAAGTGGAATGTTAGGCGTAGTCTACAATCGTAAGTATTGGTGAAAAGAAAACGATTGGTAGTGCTGCACCTCGCTATAAGCGGTTGAAAGACTACCGCAAGTGTAGGGGCGTGACAATTTTAGTGCCGCAACTTAATAATATTATGACAAATATTCATTTCTTCTTGCGTCGGAATGAAAATATCCTACAAAAAGTCGCGAGTGTTAAAAGAAAATGATCAAAACCTATAACATCTCATATTTTGCATAGTTTGTAAAATGATTATGGTCACAAACTACAATTATGATAAATTACAATGATTATTTCTGAGGGTTTAAAATTTCATCGCCCATTTGAAGGTATTATAATTATGATAAATGGTAGAATTATTCACAGTTTTAAATATTATAATTAGAAATTATAATTTGAATTAAGAATGGGTTAATAACATTATTAATAATAATGGGTTGAACTAAAACTTTGAAATGTAAATATGGCATTGCAATTTTACTGTATGTGATTTTAATCTATGCTATATATAAAAATAATATAATATATATGTTTTTAATATATTATATATATATATATATATATTATATTATTTATAAATATAATATAATATGTGTTTTTTTTGGTAAGAAGAGGAAAAAAAAGAGAGAGGGTTTTTTCCATTTATCCTTGGTAAATTTGATATGATATAAAGTTTAAATTATAACATTTATGTTAAAATTCTAAGAAATTTTAACATTTTTTATAATTAAAATTTTTAAAATTAAATGTTTATAGGGCATTTTAATGGATGATCAAGTTGCTATAAAGTATTATGTAAATTATGAAATTCAAAGTTCAAATTTCTCATAAATGTTTACCACACCCAAAAAAATTAAAATGGAAAACAAAATAATCCGTAAATTAAAATCATTACTTTTTATTCAATTTTTTTTTTTTAAAGATGTCTGTAATCCATTAAGAATAACACTATGATAAAGGATTTAGAGTAACTAATAAAAGACTTAAAACTGTTTAACAATGATAAAATTGTTTAACATAAAGATGGACTTAATAGAGATTTTAGACTTATTTGCTGAAAGAAAATTGAGATATCTTTTCAAATTTATGAACTCATTTAAAATAACTTAAAATAAAAAAAATTATACTATAAGATTATAAAACTTAAAATAAAGGGTGAAACTTATTATTATTGCAAAATTAAAAAAATAAAAAATGAAAATGAAAATTGTTAAATAAAAAAATATATCTAGTTAATTTTAAAAGCTTAATAATTGCACATTTCAACCTAAACATAACATTATTTTAAAAGTAAAATTGCCACCATTAAACCAAACATTAAATATTTAAATGGAAAAAAATATTTAATTATATTAAAATTGGAGGATTAGAAGATTAGGATTAGTTTGCTTGGAGTGAACTAATCTTCTTAATATAATAGCTCATAAAGTGATTTGAGGAAAAAGCTTATGGATTTTTTTATTAGTAATATGTATTAATAGAATTAATTAATTATTACATTTATTTTTTAAAATTTTTCTGTATTATTAATAATATTATGAGCATTTTTTTTTTCCAAAGCTTGGATGGAGGCTAACTTTAATGTTAAATTGTTTCCTTGTTACTTGTGGTTAACAAGATTTTGCAAGATTTTTGTCTTTTGAGATAGTTTTGCTATCAAACTTATGAAGTATAAATCAATTGGTTTGTATGGTAATAAGAGGAGAGATTGAGAATATAGGGAGACTTTGAGAATGAAAACCATAGGAATTAAACTATCTCAAAAGGTATCCAAATTCTACCCAGCTTTGAGGTTAGCTAGCCCCATTAACATTTTTATATTAGCAATAAGATTAAATTTGTTTATTAATAAATTTATAACTTTGTCATAGAGAAAAAACAATAACACTTATACAATAAGTTTATGGACTATCTTCTTATTATTATGAATTACTAGGTAAATATAAAATTAAAAAAAAAAAAACACACACTTTAACCTTATTCGTTTTTAATATATAAATTTAAAAATAGATATATAAACATTTGAATTTAGAAAATTACATTATTTGTTTTTTAATGATAGAAATTTTGAAAATAGATGTGTAAGCATTTGAATTTAAAGAAATGGAAAATTAAAACATTGGATATTCAAATTCGTCTTGGAAATCTTACGAGTGATGTTTGAAAATTAAAGTTAAACAAAACCTAAAAAAGAAAACTGAGACTTTTATAATGAAGTAATAACGTTAGTGGGAAGAACTCTCTCGTTAGACGAGACTGATTTGAAATCATAATCTAATCAGGGTTGTTGTACCTCACTTTTGGACGTTCTCCCATAGGGAGGCGAAAAAAGACATTCTGTTCCACTTTATGTGATGCTTTATTGTCCTTGGTAATGGCAGTACAATCCTCTCAGTAAAACAGAACCAAATATTCCACATAGAATAATACTCTTCAAAATCATGACTATACAATATTACAATTTATCTATCTTCTGATTCAACCACAGGCATGATTGCAGGCTCCTCTCTGCTGTACTAGTGCCTCATTATTGTATAATAATAGATCATTCAATTCCTTTGAGAATATTCCAGAGTCCGACCAGTGGTTATTCATCCAGGCTGAATCATAGTTTCCTGCAAAAAAATCGAGTGAATTATCACTTTGGACTAAAGGTGCAGATGGATTTTCCAGTTTTAGATGTTGCTCCATGTGCCTTGCATACATGAGAAGTGGAGTGGCTGATGTCTCATAGGAAATCTGGCTTGCAGCTTCCAAGTTATATTGATAATGAGAGTTGAAATACTGTATCTGTGAGGCATTAATGCAGTTGGATGACCGTATCAGGGAACTAGAACTCATCATAGCCATGCTGTTGTTTGAATGATGATCTACTGGATTCCCTACAAGCCTCTGAAGCAGCTTGCTGAGACAGGAATCATGGTCAGACACTTCCTGGCCAGTTTGGAGTTGTTCAGGATTCAGCTGAAATTTAGCTGGTTCTGAACTTGAACTCGATTCAGTAATTGTTGAGCCACAATTTTGTTCAAAAAGCCGAGGGATTATTCCAGGGCCAAAGTTAGAGGAAGGGGCATCTATATCGATATTCATATGCTGGTCTTGCTGTGGCCCATAGATGTTTGCACTTGTAATGGCCTTTGATACAGTATAGCTTTGCATGTGCTTGCTTTCTTGTTTTGCTATAGCAAGACGATGGGATTGGCCTTCCTTGTGTTTCCCCAGCAGTTTCTTCTTCAGCTTTGTGTTCCAGTAGTTCTTGATATCGTTATCTGTTCTGCCTGGTAACTGGGCAGCAATTATAGACCACCTGCACAATGCCAGAACTCACAGGAGAAGTTTAATGTTCCAATCAATAACTATAAAATAAAAAAATCAGTTTTGCAGATCAATGAATGAGTGGCTTTTAAGGTTGTCTGCTTTTTGACTACCTGCTACCAATACTGATATAGAGGTTACAGATGATGTTATCTTCTTCTTCTGAGAACCCTCCATGCTTTAGATTAGGTCTTAAATAGTTCAACCATCTAAGTCTGCAGCTCTTTCCACACCTTTTCAAACCTGTATGGAAAAATTTCAATGTAAAACTGGTGCAAAGTCCTCATATTTTGATGATAGAAAGACATCAAAATATAACAGTTCTAAATCTTCTGGCATGGTTTTTGACTCAACCAGTAAGGTCATGCAGTCTGATAACCTAAGGCTGTATTGTATATCTACCAGAACATGTGTTTCTAAACAGGATACGTTGGACTCAGAACTGGTTCAAATTATTTAATTACAGAAACGGAATCTCCCACAAAAATGGATAAATCCAGTAAGAGCCAACGCCGAGCATTCATACCATATCTATAAAACTAGGTGAATACAAATGCAGATGCTAAAATATCCATTATGCCCATTAACAAACCATTACCCATTTAAATCTGAATCTTATAGACAACATCTAAACACCTGAACCCCATAAACATTGATCTGTTATTTAGATATAACAGGAGTTCTAATAACATGATAACAAAACCTGCAAACCTATAAACATCTATCTTTTTAGATATAACATGAATTGCAATGACATCATAACAAGACCTAGAAATCTAAGCAGAGTGATAATGAGCCCATTTTCATGTTAAAAACTTTGTCTATATCTCTAAAAATAACTCTTAACATTATCACAACAACACAAGGATAATAATCAGGGAGATACAAAACTGCTGGGAGTTTTATCAGAGGATGATGGCCTAGAAGAGTGCTTCCATGGCCTAGGAATATTAAACCCTAATGTTAGAACACTGAAAGAAAAAACATAAGGGCATCTTATTTAGTTTCCGGACTAATTCATTTATATATGAAGGATTTCTTACCAACTTTCTGGGGTAAAGCAATCCAGTTGCCTTCAGTGCCATGCTTTTCTATATATTCCTTCAGTTTAGTATCCTCTTCAGGAGACCACGGTCCTTTCTTCACATTAGCTTTATCACAGCAAGGGGCTCTCCCCATCTTTTCAGATTACTCCCACTAATTCTCCTTGAAATATCTCACTGATAGGTTTGAAGTTGAACAAGCTCAGAGATACAGAGAGAAGTGTTTTTCAGTACTGAAGGACCTCATTGGTTTCAACTACACGGGTCTCTGCGTTTCTCAGAGGATCCTGGTCTGATGGCTGTCCTTTGAGCATCAGGTCTCGTCCATATTTATACTATACTCTGTCCGCCTGACTAGGCTACCGTACACAATTTGACCCTGTACCCAAAATATAGCGTAGTGAATCTGGTGTGAAATAGGATTAGGACTAAATTGTCCACAGGTCCCAAATTCCTTAAAGAAAAACATGAGCTGGGCATGAGAGATGCCAGGGCAAAATCTGTTATACTAGTCTTCTCTTCTACAGCGTTTCTCTAAGCGCCCAGATGGGCATGGACAGGCTCTGGGGATAAATGTGAAAGGAATCAAAGCTACAGAAAAACATATATGGAGTGGTGGAAAGTTGGAAACAGAACCCTATGAATGAATAAATATTTTCCCTCAATGCCCGGATGGTATTGAAGGGAAGAAATTTGGGTTAAAGTAGGTAGATTTTCACAGTTGGAAATTATATTTACTTCATTTTTCTGGGCGCTGAATAACAATGACGGCAAGAAATTTGGGTTATCTTTCTAAAATCAAAATGACCTCAATGGTTTGATGGTAATGAAAGGAAGAAATTTGGGTTAGGTTATGTAGATTTTCACAGTATCATATTTACTTACTTTTCTCAGCCCCAAATGAAATAACAATGAAGGGTATAAATTTGGGTTATGTTTCTAAAACAGAGCAGAAATGAACATGAAAGGAATTTTTTTGGAATGGAGTACAAAAATTTTCACTGTTGGAAGTGATGTTTAGTCAATCTTACCACTGGGTCGTTTCAAGAAATTTGGGTATTTTGTGATTGTCCTGCCCGCTGTGGAATCAATGCCCTTATCATCTACAGACACCTATAAGTAACACAACACCTGTTCCCCGTGGCTTGGTGTGGCGTGCATTCCTGGAATTGAATAAAATATGCAGAGAATAAGTAAGTGGAGTGGAACGATGGTTGTCAGTCCCATTGAGTAGACATTTCCACCGCGTTTTTCCCATTATTTAATCTCACGGCGCAGGATTTGGGGAATGCATTTTTTACGTAGCATTCATTTTTGAAACATGCACTGTCGCCTCGCTTTTCACGCCTACGTTGCGTTGCATTAACTTTTCAAACATGCACTGTCGCCTCGCCTCTCACGCCGCCGCCATTAGTCTGCCCAACGCCAACTGATGGAGTCGAGGTCAACGCTGTACAGTCTTTTTGGCACAGTAATACGAACAGAATTTTTTCCCTTTCCACACCAACAGGCCAGAGGGAGAAATGGGCACAGATCCATCATCCACAATCCCTAATTTTGCATTGCCCGAATCCCGATTAGTGACTCTTCCCAGTTTTAAGATTTCGAGCCTTGTGTCCAAAGACTCAAAATTAAATTTCCTCTCTTGCATCTCAGTGATTGAACATAACAGAGCTTGATGAGTAAACGTGAAACAGTGCAGTATATATACACTGTATATCCAACTGTAGGCGTGCAGCATATATACACTGCATATCGAACTGTAGGCTTGATAAACAAGCGTGAAACGGTGCAGGATATATACTGTATATCGAACTGTAAGCTTGATTAATAAGCGTGAAATGGTGCAGGAAATACACTGTATATCGAACTGTACCATTGATTAATAAACGTTAAAAGTGAAACGATGCCGGATATATACACTGTATATCAAATTTTTGGGTATTTAATATATCTATATATATATATACACACACTTAAATAATCACATACCATTTCATGTAATATTATATATAAAGTACCCTGGAGGTTGTCACGTCGGCCAACGCTTATAGTGGTCTTTCAACCAACCGGCGAGGTGCGGCACCACGGAACACTTTCTTTTTAATAATACTCGTGCACATGGACTACGTCTAATTCACTTTCTCCTACTTAGTTTGTGATTCTCAACCAAGTATTATTATGCATAACCTTTATACAAATGAACACCCATACTCATTCATTATCATCAACAATTATAAAAGAGAACAACAATATGTATAAAGGGAGGGGCAACTCCCTGAACAATGAGTCTGCCCAACAATATATATTAATAAGGAATTTAGACTTCTGTGATCCATAATCTTGTTTGTGAGAATAATTTGGGCAAAATCACATAACAAATCATTTGTCGACGCGTTTCGAACCAACCAGTGTGGTTCATCGTCAGGACAAGTTGAAGATCCCATCTGAGCAATGAGTTAAATAGGGACAGCAAGCCATTCCAACATTTAAATTTGACTGACAAACGGTTAAACCAAACCTCTATCAGCTAGGTATGACCAAACCTCTATCAACTAGGTATGACCAGGTGCAAGATGCTAAATTTTATTTAATTATTCAATTTATTTCTTTATTTATTATTATTATAATTATATATAATATCAATTGCATAATATCATTTGTTAATGTTAATATTATTATTACTAATGTATTTCTTATTTATTTATTATTATATAATATTAATAAATATTATTTATTTAATAATCAAAATAAATATAATGGTAAATCAATTATATACCCATAATTTTGTTATGAAGGTCAGATTTAACCTTAGAACCTAAAATAGTAATTATTTTATTTATATTTGTTTATTTATTAATTAAAGTCACCTTCTATTTTAAGTGTAATTTATTTTCTACAAAGGGTGAATTTAGATTTTTGCAATTTAGAATAGCCTTTAAATTTTACATAGTGTGGATCGGATTACAATCTTGGTGTGAAATTATATAGTGACTTGATGACACATTATACCTCTTGAATGATGACAAACATATCGATTACTACAACTACATTTACATAACCAGAACTGTACTAAGCATAGATGGCACATGACAGTTCATAAGTTCTATATGAATTTTGGATTGACAATCAAATGAACCACCCATTCATTATATAGTAAGAAATTAAAGGATAATTGAAAGGCCTGTCACCATCCCAATGTTAGTTATACTTGGTCACTTAAGCTATTTACACCATCTCTCAATATGTTCTGCATCAATTAATAGAGGATACAACAAGGCCTTCCTTCGATATATCTTATCTAGTTGGCCTCAGCTCATTATCCAAGAGCTTAATTTATGAACTAGTAATACCTTGTAGCTTGCAATCCTCAATGGAAATCTTCCTTGTGATCGACAATGAGTTTGCCTCATTAAATCCTAACTAGTCAAATCCACTAGTGTTCAACATCAACATATTTATTCACACTCTATGGGTTGTGATAGGTACCTTGGGGTCCATTTCATTATTAGTGGGACCCTTCACATATTTTAATGATATTCCTCAATGACTGGTATGTTTTCTACCATGTTGGACATTAACTCATTTTTTTGCATATTGTAGATTTATACCATTGGGTTTGAGTAGAATACCTTGATTTTGGGTAAATCTCACTCTTATATGACACCCTCCCAAGCGTTGTTGGAGTTTGTAACCATATTATGTACTTTGAGGACTAATCTAGGGAACCACTCTTTTATGTGTCCATAGTCCTATTGATGTATACTGTGACAAAAATCCATAGTATATTTTTTGGTGGTTATGATCTTTTGGTTTGTTGCATATATCGACTATCTACTTTTCTTAGCCATGTAATAGCATTTCATGTCATGGATCAGCAATGCATAATTTTTCAACCATGTTCAACTATTATTTATGTTGAGCATGGGTATGCATACCTCAAAGATGATCTACTGTGATTGTTCCTTGGTTGTTAGTGTTTCTTTGATTTGGTCCCTTAACCTTGAATCCTTCCTTGCATTTTGATGTATGTTTTCATAATTCATTTCGCCACCTTGGAATTGTTTTGGCGGTCAAGGTTTTGCACATGGTCCTATAGGCCCATCGAACTGCTCGTACGTGTAGGTCCCAGTCAGTGCGCCTCACTTGGTGAACCATGTTCAGCACTTCACACACCATATCGAATACTTCTCCGTGGATAACCTTTGGCGCGCTTTTCCCTTCCTTCCGTTGAGTTGTGTTCTGATTCTCTATCCTGGGGGAGGTGTGCACTTGGGCAGGCTACGTGTAATATGTTTGTACCCATCAAGAAAGGTGGGTG
>APFE030096944.1:0-56383 GCA_000404065.3 Pinus taeda
GGGCGGACCACCTATGGTTTTGTGCATGATTTTCGCACATGTTTTTTGGACGCGATGGTTTTCGGTCCATGGTTTTGGACGCGATGGTTTTTCGGTCCATGGTATTGGATGCTTCGGCATGTATAATATGTATTGTAACATTGAAAGGAACATAATGAAAAATCAAGTTGGTAGTCCCGGTGTTTTGGGATCTAGTGGGAAATCTCTGTGTATATGTGTTTTATGTGTTATGCTCTCGTATTTTTATTTTTCCTGTGATTTAGAATTCGTATGCAGGTAATTTATGTACGGGTTTAAAACCTACACCGTTGGGTGTTGTACGTGCCGGGAATTCACCTTGTGTTTGTGACTGCCTCATCCATGTGGACTAATCCACCAAAAGTTGTGCATGTCCTATTGTGTTGTGTGTCTCTAGCAGAGTTGGGACTATTCCCTCTCAACCTGAGACTTTCTTCCACCCTCTCCCTCTGCATTGAAATAACTTTGACACAAATGGAACTAAGCGCTCACCAGGCACATAAACCTCATTATTCGAAGACAAGTAAACCACTCTCACGCGGTAACAAGCAAGAGCTAAGGCATATATTTAAGATAATGGAAACTAGGCCATCGTACCAGATGGGACTCCTACATCAAATGGTGTGATGTCTAGTTAGGACTTCATACCCGGGAGATCCCCTAAATGTTGGCAGGTCCATCGCCATCAACATTTCTGGCGCTAAGAGGGATAGATGACAAGCTGAGTCCTCACAATATGTTTTGAATCTTCGCACATCTATCATGGATTTTGTTATAGTTGACCCTCTAAAATGTTTGTCCAACGAACATATCTTTCACGTCGAGAGGGAGTTCTAGGATGACTTGTCACAAATCACGTATGATGGTGAAGGTGAAGTGGCCTAGCCTTAGCACTTAGATGACTTCCATGCACTCATGGAGAACGCGGAAGGTTTTAATAAAACAGATGTATGTTCGTTGCTCGCGCACACACTTCGCGACCACCCATTGCGATGGTGTAGCATACTACCTCATAACTCCGTGCACTCATTCAAGCAATTCAGTGATCTAATTGAATGTGTTTTTCACCATTTTGATCCTGAAGAACTTGATAAAAAATTGTTAAAACAACTGAAGGCCCCGCATGAATCACCTATGGATTTTTCACAACGTTTCTGTCTGTTCATGTTTGAAGCTCCGAAAAGTCAGATGAAATTCCAATATCTCATGGACAAATTTGAATACTTCCTTGCCAAATCACTATGTCCCAAAATGAATTTAGAGTTCAAACCCCATTCAGCATAATTTGGTGATAGAGTTGTGCAATCACAAGCGGACATAGTCATTGTCAGAAGTGATTGTCTGCCTTCCCATCATCAAACAAGTCCACCACCGCAGAGTGATGTGGGAGAACATGTGCACATGTTTGTTCTGTCACATCCTCCCACCCTCACTACTCTCAATATATGCGTAGATTTGGTTGGGAAGCCCATGGGTTGTCATACACATTTATTACCTCAAACTTCATCTCCACATTCTGATAATCCTATGGATTGCATTGTCTTGTGTTCTTCCGTTCCAGACTCTACACCTATTTTGAATGAGGATCAAACCATCAACGGAGTTGATGTTGCACAACCAACCTACGTTGTCATTCACGAAGAGTATGATCGAGCGTCTGAGCATGAACCCGCAGTGAAGGATGACCTCCTTTTGTCTGCGCCTCCTCCGCTTTTTCCTAACATCGTTGGTGATTTTGTTATCTCTAATTTTCCTTGTGTTAATCCATCCAGGGATGCATCTGATTCTGATCATTCGCAGAACACACATGATGTCAGTCCATCATTTGATAGCAGAGAGGACAAATTGTTCATTAAAATCCAATTTGATTTTTCATCTTCTTTTTCTGGAAATGTAGAGGGTGAACATTCTTACTTCTCATCTATCCCTCTGTATGATTCATCAAATCATGAGGATGCCGACAAACATCCTGAATTTTCTGATCATGGTTGTTGTGATCTCGGTACTTCTTCATCTGATCATGATGTTGATTCACTCATTGTTAATCTGTCTAAGCCATTGATCTCTGATGATCTATCTATTGACGAAGTGGAAACCCCACAAGCTGTCGAGGCACTTCAGCCTAAGCTAATGGTTATGTTTGGCCCTCGCTGACCTAAGGTTAGTTCCACTTCTGATCAAAAAAAAGTGTGAAACACCCAAGGCTCCTCATCGCTCATCTCTATGCATTGAAGATAAATCCAACACACAAATTTCACTTCCTCCACAAAAATCACATGACCCCATCGCTTGCGCACTAGAGGAATCATTCACAAAAAGCACAATCACAAGGAGTAAGTTGTCTCTTTTTCTCATGTTTGCTTGTCTGCCACAGTCAAGAGAGTGCATATTCTTATCATTTCTACGCAGTGTGTCACAACACCATGGTAAGCCCATAGAGGGTTTGTCTTGCGCCTTCACTCTTGTTTTTTCTGTGTATGCATTTAAACTCAGAGTGTGTTGGGCTTCATTGTTGTATCTTTTATGTTTGTTGGTTCACTTGACTGTTCTTCTCGTGAACCATGTCTTCACCAACATGGGCCAGCCAATGCACCAGCAGCTGCATTGAAAATATCACTTCACGTGAGTAGGCCCATGCATTGTTTAGCATAGGAGTAGTAGTGTTTGTTTTCATTCGCGCTTTTCTTGCTTTTTGATTTCTTTTCTTTTCCTACTATTTTTGTTTCGTTTTGTTTTGTTTGCTTCGTATCATGCTATTTTTAGTTTTTTAAATAAGTGTGCCCTCCATTGAGTTCTAGCTTTTGAATGAGTATTTGGCTGAGATCTAAAGAGTCTTGTGACACTGCAACAATTGGTATGTCCTGTGTTCGTCTTCTCTGTGCTTGGTCGTAACCTTCAGTCGATGAAGTCTTGATGGAAAATATGAGCCATCTGCAAGGGCAGCTTGGGTCCAATCATGAACCTGTGTCCACACTGGGAAACCCCATGCATGTACTCAGCTTTCTACTTTGTCTGTTCAAGCTCATCGAACTAGTAGAAATGGACAAGTGGGAAATCTAAATTAGCAAAGATATGTCAAAGTTCTTACATGCTTCTCTAAAGGAACAACCTATTCCACCCCAAAAAAATAAATAAGTGCCTATGCACAGTACTCTTAAAAAATACAAAGGTGAAAGAAGAGAAAGGCTTCATGCGCAGAGAGGTGAAGCATGCAACTCCACTAGGATACTGACCAGGCTTGCTAGAAGTGGAGAATTGTGTGTGTTCATGCGTGACTCCGTCGGGGTATTGTCTAGGCCTGCTGATAGCAAAGCAACACCAAAGATGAAAACTTATACTCTGAAAAAAATTTAACTCGCGAGCCAAACTACCCTTCACAATTTCGAAACACTCTCATCAAGTTGAAACTTGTTGTTGTGCTTGACTGAGATGGCGAAAGGTGAACCATGTTTGTCCATGGGGTAAGTGGGGAAGTCGAAGTAACCCACACAGTGATTCAATACTCCTTGAAAGTCCAAGGCCCTGTGCTGTCAATGAACCAAAACAAAGAAGCTGGAGTTCAACCAGTGTGTCGCCAAGTGTTGTAGCGGCTGCAACACCCTCCAAAGTTTTGGCATGCATCTAATTTCGTATCCTTCCTTGGGTTTTTCCTTCATGTTTGCAAGCACTTGGGCTCATCCCATGAGCTCGTGTTGAGTCTTTGCACCCACCTCGCTTGATCGTTCAATGAACATCTTTTTTGCATATTGGTCACAATGTCGTGCTTGCGGTCATGTTCTGGCCATGCACAAGGTCTGTCTTCGTGTGTACAAGTTGTTTCCACTACATAAACATTTGTTGCACTCACACACGAAGTTGTAAGCACTGTCGCTCAAGCGTCGTCGCGGTCATTCAATGATCTATAACAAGTGTCGTGCTTGTCTCTCACACCGTCGGTCAGTCACACTGACTGCATGTTGTCTTGTTGGTTCGAGGTGTCTTATCGTCAAGTCATGTTGAGTGTGTGTTCATGAGGTGATGCATGTACGAAGTCACTCGTTCACACACAGTCATTTTTTTGAAGCTTTGTCGATCGGACCATCCTCCAACAACCGGACATCCAATGAGCTGCATTGTGCAGTTTCAGCTCTCACTGATTATGTATTGCTGCTCAGAATTGCGCAAATATTGAGGATGCCTCCCAGGAAATTTGCACTGTGCAACCCTGGAATCGACTCGACTGACTTTCACCTAGAATAATGCAGAAATTTCCCAGCAAGCCATTTCAATCTGTGTTGCCCACAAGCACATCAACCGAGCCTCTAGCTAGTGAACCGGAGAGTTTGATTGCGCAGTGACCCCGGGACTAACCCCCAAAAAAAATTTCAAAATCTACAAAGCATGCCCGCTCCACTGACTAAAGAAATTGCACACACATTCCTAATAGACACCCTGTGTCCATCACTGTCTCCCTCAAAAAATTGTGCATTTTTTCCAGCCATTCACCCAGTCATCCTACCTGTTGCTTGCCCAGAAAACTGTGTAGTTTTCATGAGAATTTCCCCACTTTCCCAGCATCCCGTTCAGCTCAGAAACTGTGCAAGGATGTCCAGCAAGCCAGCCTCCCAGCATTGCGCAGTTTTTTCCAGCAGCACTCCCGTGGCCCAAGGCCAGCTCCCCAGAAAAATTGCACATTTTTTGTCAACAGCACTCCTGCAGCCTGCTGCTAGCTCCCCAGAAAAATTGTGTAGTTTTTGTCAGCAGCACTCTTGTGGCCCACTGCCAACTCCCTTGAAAAATTATACAGTTTTTGTTTTCAGTTCCCCTCTGCTATCTGCACTGCCTCCCCGAAAAAATTACACAAATCTTCCCTCCAACCGAGCTAGATCCTGCGGATAGTCACTGCTAATCCGTATTGTCCATCTCAGTCTCCCAGTGACTTCTGCGTAATTTTCACTGGTAGTGCCTGAAGCCCGCATCTCGTCTTGAAATCTACCTTTTGTAGTTTCAGAGCCTTGCCCTCTCTTCCGATCAACTGCATCTGAAAGCGAACGACAATGCATCATGGTAGACTAGGAGATTTTTGGATTGATTTCATCTCGTCATGAGTGATTGTAGATACAGGTACATGGATGAGACATGACATGATGAAGAACATGATGAATAAGGAGAGAATGCGAGGATATTCATTCACGAACAGACGAACGAGGAATGCATGTGAGGGGATTTGTGCGCAAATGAACGAATGAGGAATGCATGCGAGGAGAATTGTTTTGTGAACAGACAAACACATGAAGCAGGCCAAAGTAAAAGCAAAGGAGCCACGTGCACATGAAACATCAATTGAACACCAAGACCATCGAAGACTCTACACACCTTGCCATGCAGAGGTGAAGCTATGATACACCAAGAGGACATCCATCACTCAGCAACACTATAGCTTGACATGCATGCCACCAGCAGCATGAACCTACCAGCTCTGTCATGTCGAGTCATGTCATGAGTCATCTCAACCACATCACTACTATGGGCCACACTATTGTAATCAATGTAATATAACGTGGAAGTCCAAGAGACCCACATGTAAATCTGAAGAGTCATGTAAGTCAAACAGTCATCAGGGAAGTTGAACAGTCACACGGGCCAGTTTTACCCTTGGCTATAAATAACCCTCATTTAAACATGCAAAGGACTTTTCACCTTGGCTCCTCCCACATAGCCTTGAGATTCTGTAATATTTTCTTTGAGGAGTGAGTAGTGACTCCAATGCCCCGCTATCGAAGTTAGTGATGTAATGGTGTACAGATGTGTCTTGGAACTTTCACTTAATTTAGAAGCCTATTAATGGCTAGCACGTTTTCACACGTGTTGTATTCGTTTGTAAGACTATTCTTTGGACACTTGTAATGCATGTTGATTTAACCTATATTAAGATAGTTGAACTATTTCGATTGTTTTAGTACATATGCTATTGGGAATGTGTTTCATCAGTTGTTAACGTTGTCTCACTCGTGTGGGCTATCCCACCGGACACTCGACAGATTCATTCTTGTAAAATTGTAATAACATTTGTCGCACTTGTGTGGACTATTACGATGGGTGTTGTATGTGCTATCTGTTCACCTTTAGTTTGTGACGGCCACATCCGTGTGGACTACTCCGTCGGAACCTACGCATATCATGTTGTGTTTTGTGTCTCTAGCAAAGTTGGGACTATTCCCTCTCAACCTGAGACTCACTTCCTCCCTCTCCCTCTGTAGTGAAAGAACTTTGACACAAACGGCACTAAGCACTCACCAGGCACGTGAACCTCATTGTTCGAAGACAAGCAAACCACTCTCATGTGCTAACAATCAAGAGCTAAGTCATATCTTTAAGACAATGGCAACTGGGCCATCGTACTGGATGGTTCTCCTACATCAAACGGTGTGAGGTCTAGTTGGGACTTGATACCGGGGAGATCCCTTGAATGTTGGTGGGTCCAACATTGTCAACATTTTGATTCAACCAAATGGAATTTTGGCATACATAAATGTACCCCACAGAGGTGTAAATGTTGTATTTTCTCTGTCCTTGGAACTAACAAAAATCTGGTTATATCCAAAAAAGCCATCTAGCATTGAATACATGTTTGAACCTGAAACCCTCTGAAGTAATTGGTCCATTTTTGGTAATGGATAATTATCCTTTAGACGATTTGTTCAGATTCCTAAAGTCAACACACAATCTTATTCCACCATTTTTCTTCCTAACGTGTACTAGGCTGGCTATCCATTCAGAATATCTTAAGGAAAGAATTATTTTTGCATCCAATAGCTTTTTAATTTCTTTCTCAATGATTGGAAGAAATATTGGGTTTATTCTTCTTAATTTTGCCTCAAATGGTTTAGCTTCAGGTTTGAGAGGAATTTTATGTTCAATAATGGTTGTCATAGATTTTCAATTCTTCATATGGCCATGCAAATACATCTCGATAATGTTTGAAAAGATTGATATACTTGTCTTTGATTTCTTGAGGCAATGATGTTGAGATTTTAACATTTTTTATTTCTTCATATGTACCAATATTATAACATTTTCTTGTTGTGAATTTAATAATGAAGTTTTTAAGACATCACTATGATCAAAAATATTTTCAAGGGGAACTAATCCTTTTGGAATGTAATTATTTGATAACTGAATCATATCATTATCAATTATTTTCTATTCTAAATGTAAATTTTGATCATCCTCATTTGATTTAATTTCATCAATGTGCTCTTCTTCCACATGTAAAGAGGAAAATTCATTTATTGCTTGTAAAAACACTAATTGATCATCCTCCTCAAAAACCTGCTAGTGTTTGAGATTGTCGAGAATGAAAGCTCTATATTTTACCTCAATCTGATAATGTAATTGCAAAGAATTGGGAATTTTAAAAGAGCTGGCAGAAATTGCCAAAGCATCAACATCAATATTTTCTTCTCCTGGGATTGATGTGATATTGAAGTCTTGAAAATAATTATCTACACAGTCTCAAACCTCATTTCTATAAGCTCTAAGCCTAGGATGTTTGGTTTGACAAAGGTTTCTGGTTTGTTTTACAATTAACTCTGAATCACCAAATACGGCGAAGTTTTTAACTTTCAGACTCTTGGCTAACTCCAATCCTAAAATTAGGGCTTCATATTTTGCCGCATTGTTTGTGACCTCAAAATCTAATTTAAAGTATTGGGTTATATTTTTCTTATCAGGAGAGATGAGTATAATTCTAGTCCCTGCCCCATCTTTGGAAAATGCTCCATCAAAGTACGTTTTCCAAATGTTGGTATTTATAATTTGAGGGGTATTGATAGTTTCTTGAATACTGATTTGAGCATTTGGAATATCATTAGCAACTAAAGTAAAGCATCCAAAATCTTGATCAATTACATAATTTGGATGATTAATTATTTGATTTTCTTTACAAACTGTATTAATGAATCTTACTTCTCTGTATAATCTTAAATATTCACCTCCATAAACTAGGATTGTAGCATGAGACATGTCCATTTGCAGAGTTCCCCCTAACATGGCACAACAAGATTTGGATAATAGCATTCCAAATTTTGGGGGAATATATGTATCAACGGTGTCCAACACTATACTCTTGACAAAGATCTGAGAAAGTCTTACCACTAAATCCCTAATTAATCTGATGTAGGGTACTTTCTTAGAATCAAAAGTATACATATCATGATATGGTCTAGTGATTTGCAATTGAAGTTGATCCATGATCACTTTAAGCATTAGATTATGGGAAGCACTAGAATCTAAAATGAAATTATATAAAAGGTAACCATGAATTTTCAAGGTGACATAAAAGGGAGGTACACTTTCATCAATCATATCAGAACTAGGACCAAAAACAACTTGAGGTTTTTCATCATGTAAACTAATGACATCCCCCTCGACATCAATGCTTGAAAATTGAATCCATTTAGAGACTTGATGTTTATAACCTGTGATTTTGGAGAGTTCAGATAATGGGAATGGAATTTTAACTCCCTCTAATTCTTTTTCAACATTAAAAATAGTTGGAACATTTTTCAGCAATATTTTGTTCTTGTATCTGATTTTGTGGTTGAATTAATGGTGCTTATGTTTCAGCTGATTTTACTTTAGGTTCATCAAAGGTAACCTTTTTGACTAGTCTACCAGGTCCTAGTCTTGGTTTAAAGTCATAACTTCTATTTAATTCAGCAATGAGGAATTCAGGAAAAAAAAAAAAAAAAAAACTACTTGATACTTGGAAATTTGAGAATTTTATTGATTTTGAATTAAAGACTGATCTTGAGTAATTGGAACAATAGAATTATGAGATTATGGATCTTCAAAATAATTGATATCATTTGTATTGACATGAACTGTTTCTTCACGATCTTGATCATAAATCATTAGGGGAGGTTGAATTTGGTGATCAGTGTTTGGTATTTATAGAATTTGAGGTTGAAAATGTCTTTTGTATTGAACTTGTGGTCTATTTGCAACTTGTTGGGTTACTCTAGGTTGACTTTCCATTCTAGATATTCTGTTAGAGAGATTTCTAAGTAGCAAAGTGATTTCATCAATTTTATGATCTTCATCTTTAGTTTTTGATGAGGTGCCTCCTTCTCTAGCTTTCATCATATTTTCAACTTTTTCTACCTTAGCTCTCAGTTTAGCAAATGTTGGTTTATTTGCTTCAACTTCAATTGCATTAGTTTACATGTTTGATAAAGTTTCGGATTTTCTTTCCCTAAGCATTATAGCAAATTCATCTTCAAATGCTTAAGAAAACCTAACCTTAGAAGTAGTTACTAGAGGTTTGTAATCAGGAGGCATTTTATTATTGATTTTATTGAATCTCTTAATGAAATTAGATACAAATTCACCAGGGTTTCTTTTTAAGCTTCAAATTCTGTTAAGTAGTAAACATCATCCCCCATTGATTTTTGAAAATATTAAATAGTTCAGCCCATGAATTAATTGAATTGTCTTGAAGCTGTCTGAACCATATCCTCACGTCTCTTTCAAGGGATTGAACATAAATTCTAGTGTAGACATCCTCATGCTCAATATTCATGTTATCAAAAAAAATTAAGAATGCAGCTAACTGATCTTCAGCAAATGGCCCAGTCTCTCCATTAAATCCAGGTAAGTGTTTTAAATACCCATCAAGAAAAGGTTGGAGTTGGGTTGCAAGTGGAAGAAATAAGGTTGCATAACGTACTTCCACAATTGGTTGAATACCAGCGATTTCATGAGATGGACTTGTCTTTTTAGGAGAAACAACTTTAATATAAGAAGGAGGTGATAAAGGTTTGGGTTTCTAGAAGAATTGAGGATTAATAACTAACTTCTGAACTTCAGGAATAACCTTTTCAGGATCCTCAAAAGCTAGAGGATTATTATAAATACTTAGTTCTTCTTCAGATTTCGTAGAAGTAGATGGATAGGTATGTACAAAACAAGATTTAAAATCCAATGGTTTATACTCAGAAAGAAAAATTTTAGGATCTTCTTCACTGTCAGTAGGTTCCAAACGTGAATAAAGAATTTCAAAAGCTTCAAGTTGATGGGCTAAAGTGTAGTTTGAAGATCTACTCCTCTAGAAAGGAGTTCTAAAACTTTTGGAGGAAGATCTGATAATTTGGCAAGTATTGGAGTTGACTGTAAAGGGTCAGATTGTGAATTTGTTTCAGATAGATCATAGGTGGAATTAGTAAGAGAGGCTCCCAACCTACATCTAATTGATGCAATTCTACCTAATCTCTCTGGATCTAATAAAGGAGAGAAAAGCTTTCTATCTGACTGTGATCTGGTATGCCTGTGTGAAGCCAGATTTAATAAGTAGAGTCGCCAAGTGAAATATTTTAGCCTACTGGCCTCTTATTCACCGTTAAGAGACAAGTATAATCGTTGTCCCAAGGAAAAAGCTTCAATCTTCGTTCTTTGGCAACGACACCAATTTGATGTTGTCCTTTGTAGACAGCCCTAGGTTAAAAGATTATGCCAAAGCATCTAAAGTAATGTTTTTTATTTAAATGGATGCCTATGTTGAAAATAGCAACGAGAAATTCTAAATATAGAAGTGCTACAAATAACATTCCTATAAATAGCATTTCGGGATACATTCCAATTTCCGTTAGTCCCTGAACTAAAATTAAGAATTAAAATTCGAATTTGATCTTAGCAGCTATTTGAAAAATAATTATTTAATTCATCTTGAGTTAATTAGTTGGAGAAAATCAAACATGAAGTCTATGTGAAGACATGCAACAGTTTTCCCTTTGATTGAGGAAGTTATCCCTTAATTAAGGAGATCATAATGAGTTGTACTTTGAGTTGTAATTAGTTAGCTCAGTTAACTGAGTTAAGTCCAGTTAGATTAGTTCCAACAATTTGTGGAACTGATTGTGAGTCCAGTTAGTTAATGCATGCATGCACGTAACTAGTGTACTTCAGATAACTGAATATTCTCTCGTAAATAACTCATGCATGTCAGTTCAGTCAGAGACCCAGTTGAGATCAGAGGATGGGACAGTGTACTATTAGTTGCAGGAATATTCCATTGAGGATATCTCTTGCATGCAGAAGGAATTCGTTCCTTGAGGATTGCACAGTTATTTCTGTGTTTGGTGAGTTGTGCGAGAGGTGAATTCACACAGGTGGCAGCCAGAGGACCGAGGAGAAACTGCGCAAGGAAATAGGAGGCTTGGAGGACTGGAGGAAGGCATATGTTGTGTCTATTCAGTCTATGACCAGCATTAAGGGATTGTACTGAGAGTTGGATAGCTTGTGAGCTAAAGCTCTGTGTAATCTGGAGATATTTCCACTTGTATGATAATAAAGATAGCGGGGTTTTTAGCTGAGGCTTTCCCCATAGTATTATTTTGTGTTCATGTGTGATTTATTTCTTCTTCATCTGTTATATGTGTTCTATTTGATCTTGCTCAAAATCGATTAAGCTTCCGCAAGTTTGTTTGTAGAAGTAGATCAAGTATTTTTCTTTAGTTACATTGCATTATCAGGTGATCAACAGTGAGAATTTTTACAACCTAATGATTAAACTTTTAAACAGATGTAAATCTTAATTATTTCTGAGAAAACAAAAGGGTTGATTCTTCACTCTTCACAGAATTAAGCTTTAAAATTGATATGGAAAGAAGAAGTAAAGAAGATATATAATTTCTTAAATATTCAGATTGAACATCTAATTCCTTGTATATAGCATATATGTATAGAAATTTTCTATATCCAAACAATAGATGTGCAAGAGATGACAGAAGGAAACAATTTATTGATTTAGAGGAATTAACTAAGACAAACAGTTTTAGTTAATTAGTCTCTTTAAATAATGATAACTTTGCAGGAGCTTTCAGATAGATTGATATTCAATCTAATCTTACCCAAACTTTTGTGTTACCTCAAACACGTGCAGATAAAATATAAAAATGAAGACATGACCAAATACCAGAAGAACTCACAAAGATACACAAGTTGCTTAGAATAAATCCAAAATCCTTCTATTAATCTTCAAAAATAGTTCAAAAAATTATAGGCATGTTTGTTGGTTCATCAAAAGGGTTGAACCCTTTCTTCTTAGAAATACAAAATATTTATAAAGTTCGACTTTCTAATGCATCTAAACTGGAATCAAAATTTATTACAAAATATAATATCATCCAAAATATTTGGGATATTACAAAACATAATTAAAAATAGTGGATCTAAACTAATTTTGATGGTTGTTGTTTGATGTCTGTAGCTAGAAATCTACTTTTTCTGTTCACTGCCCCTGAAATTTTGTTGTCTACTACTAAAATCATGTTGTCTACTATTGAAATTATGTTGTATGCTTCTATTCGATGAGTTCACACAGTTTACCCCATCTCTTTTCATCAAGGATAGAAAATTTTAACAATTTTCTATATGACTCATCGACTTCAGTATATTTTTCAAAAGTGGGTCTGGTTATAAATAAATGTCTCATTTCATGTTGAGTTAACAAATCATAACTTAAACCTTCAATGAACACTTTCCCAGTAATAACTCCTCTGATTTTGGAAAATTTGTTCTTGTCCACTTCTATATAATGTAATCTTTCTTTATACTCTTCAAGTGCGATCAATTTTCCACTTCTATCATGCAAAGTTGGAAGTCCTTTCTAATGTAACATTGAATTTCCTGTGAAATTTCTTAATTTGAACCTCCAAATTCTGGCACTTGTTCTCGAGTTGTAGCATCAAATTTATCTTGGTTAAAACTTTTCTAACGCCCAAGACAGCTTCAATTTTCTCTGCAATGCCAAATTCCTTAAGCTCATCTTTTGTCTTGGAGTTTAGGACTTTGATTATCCTTGTAGCATCTCTAGGTTTGTGGTCCAGGTCCTTCTTTATTTTTGATACTGCTTCTTGTGACCTCTGCAATAAATATTCCTACTCAAAAATAATTTCAATTAAAATTCATAACTCGGTTACTGATACATTAATGACTATCAGAATATTTTCTTTGGCCTAAGCAATAGTTTGTGCAATTAAAAATTCATTTTCATAAACTTCTAATTGTTGAGTTAAGTTATAATTCTTTTGAATCTCAGCCAAATATGCATTATCATTCTTAATCTTATGTTCCTGGATCTTTTGGAGCTGCATTTTAACTTTCTCATTTTCTTGATCCTTCAGAGATAAGTCTTCCATGGCCTTTGACATTTGTTCTCCTGATTCAGTAGATTGTACTTATACTATAATGGTTATTGATGTAGATGTCCCTGCTACTGAAGTACCTATTGTTGAAGTAGTAGCTATAGGAATGGCAGCTGAAATGTTGAGTTGCTATTCTTTTTCTTTTATGAGTTATTCCATATCAGCTTCCATTTTCTGAATTTGAACATTTTGTTCAACTATCAATTTGAACATATTTTCTTTCTACCTTTCTAGCTGACCAACTTCCTTAGCTTGTGGATGTTCAGTAGTAGGAAGTTTAAGTTTCTTCCTTAATGCTTGAATGTCAACATTCTTATTTTTAATCATCTTTTTTGCTACTTTGATATTACTAGGATCATATCCTAGCTTGATCACCAGATCTTCAAGAGCTTTGATTCTAGTATCTTTAGCCAAGGATGACATTCTCTCAATATTCAACAGTGTATGAATATTGTCCAGGGAAGCTTGTAGTTTGGAGGTTGTCATTGTTAAACTTGTCAATGTGGAATATATCATTTCACCAGCCTGCTTATGCAAGTCAATTTGATCAATGGTATGAATTTGCTTGGTTTCAAAGGAAAAAACGGATGTTTTGTAATCTTCTACACTCTTATGGATTGGAACTTTAGGTTCTAAGAAAGCTAATTGGAACTGTCCCTTCTCAGTCTCAAATGCAGATAGAAGTTTGTGTTGTATAGTGGAAGACTGCTTCCAAAATTCTGAATAAGTGGTGGCATTCAATGCTTCGTTCTTCCTCTTAATTTCTTTGTATCTAGCAAAAATATTTTGTTGCATTAAATCATGAGAAACAAAAGATATAGGAAAATCTATAATTTCTTCAATCTGTGAAAAAGAAGTGGTGGGAAAACCAGATAGCACCATTGTTTCTTGCTCATGTGAACTATTTTCCTCTGAAGACTCTTGATTAGTATTTGACTTCTTTCTCCTTTTGAAAATTGTGAAACTTGTGGCTTGAACTTTTGCATCTATAGGAAACAGTATTTCTTTTGGCCTTTTGGTTTCTTTTTCTTGAGGTACTGGAGTTTGTGAAGATGTTTGACTAACAATTTGTTCTTGAGCTTCCTATAATGTATTCTCTTGCCACTCTTCTTTATTTTCATATTGTTCAAATTATGGCCGGTTGTATGTACATATGCAGCTGTTTTATGCTCAACTCTACACTTCAAAATAATCCCCAAGGAGGACTAGGGAAAGCTCAAATTGAATTTCATCTGCTTTAATAAAATATTTTCCTCCTTCTTTGCAACCCTCGTATTAACAATGAAAGGGCCAATCTGTGCCTTTAACTTGATTTGGGCTTTCTATTTCCTGGATACAAAATGTAGATCACCCATGTTCATCATTTTCCTTATGTATTCCAAGGCAAAGATCCTGAGTAGCAAAAATAATGGGAACATGTAGGGAGGAAGTTCACATCCATATATTTTGATTTTTGTATAATTCTGGTAGAGGTACCAGTCTCCAATTTTGGCTTTCTCAATAAGGTGCAAATTATTCAGATTTCGGTTGAAATTCTTGGTATGGAATCGCTGCTGAGAAGACATAAAGACATATGCAAAAACTGGTTTACATCCAAGTTGTCTTTAGTGTGACTTTTTGGAAGCTTTTCCAGTGGGTTTTTCCGAACTAATTTCTCTAAAATCCGGCAAGAATTTATTGAAATCACAAGTTTATGGGTAACCACTGCACAATCTAAGTGCCCTAGGGGTTTTTGAGGGTGTTGAACCCATATATACAGTCAAAAATCCAATTTAAATAACACAAATCAAGATTTCACCTCAACTTTTTCCGCCTGATTCCAGCGTCCGAAAGTCCAAAAAGTCACACTAAAGGCAACTCCATTTACATCATCATTTAAGGAATACTCTTTTCTGTTCTTCCTTACCAAGGAAGTCTAGTGAATGACTGATTGAGGCTTTCCTAATGCATCATACTTCTGCAATGGGAACTTAAATCTATCTGATTGATGAAATAAAAGTAAATACACAAGAACTGATTCATGTTTAAAATCACCTTCAGTTGAAAACTTTAAAAACTGATCATGAATATTGTCTACCAAAAACTAACTGTAATTGAAAATCAATGAGGGCTTATTACCCACAGAGAACACTGATAGAAATCTTAATATTACTTTATTGGCCCATTGATCAGTGGGGTAACCTAATAGACATATGACCATAGAGATGACTTGCCTAGACATTTCTGGGAAAATTGAAGTGGAATAGGATGGATTGGTCCTAGGCAACTCGGAATTCTCAGGTAAAAATGACTCAAAGATTCGGGCTTGTTGAGGAAATATGAGTTTTTGGTAAATCTCCATGAGGGAATCAGTATAAAAAAGGTGCAAAGCAGCTGAAGGGTTGATTTGAAGTGCTTGACATATGGACTCAGGAGTAATAGCAAATAAAACTTCATTATTTTGGGCAATTACAGCGCTCTGACTAGGAAGATATATGAGATAACACCAGGTAACAAATTCAGGGAATATATAGGTCTGGGGAAAGACAAATTGGGGAAGGAAAGACTCCAAAATGCTTAATTCATCACTGACATCGAGCAATTTCTGATTTTCTCAACTGTGGAGTTCATAAAGATTGAATTCACACTGGGCTTGTGAGATTTTATATTGCGTATCTACCAGGGGAAGCTCATCTAGGTTAACTATAGAAGATAGCTAGGTTTCTGTACAACTAATTTTGCCTTTCCTTTAGATAAAGACATCATAAAAAGGAAATTACATACTGAGGTTGAATTACAGACAAATGTCGATCACTATTGTAAGAAGATTGTTGCATAACTGTGAAATCCGTGGTTGTGCTAGCAATGTTGGGAGTTGAAACAGTGAAATGGAATATGCAGACAGATATGTGGTTTTTAAAAGAGGGAATTTGAATAATTAAAGACGTTATAATTGTTCTTAGGCACGTTGAATTAATGAATTAGACATTGGCGCGAAAAATTGATGATCAAATGGTTATATGAACGTTTGGTGGGAGGAATTGAATGTATAACAGTTAACTGGTGGGGGGGAATAGGAAGGAGACAAGTGGTGAGGTGTGAATAGGAGCGGGAGAAGAGAGGGAATGATAAGTAGTTTTCAGAGGGGAGGGTAGGCGGTTAGTGGTTTAAGAGAAGGGGATCCCGAAGTTGCAATTGCCACGTACGACTAGGTGGTAAACTAGAAACAACTTTTCAAACACCCCCCCGTTAAACTTCGATAGTGTGAGGGGGTCTCGAACTCATCCCCCGTCGTTGATGTGGGCAGGTATTATCTACTCCATTGATTCCCTTTTGAAATTTATCGCATAACGACAAAATGTCAAATCGCACTTTATTTGCAAATTAAAGCATAACCTTTTTCAAAATATACAAGAAGTAAAACAATGTGACACTTTGACTTGCTCGCAACTTTGGGGATTCTTTTTATTCTTTTCTTTTGATATTTTTCTTCATTTCTTTTTCTCATTCTCTTTCCTTTTTTCTTTTTTTTCTTTTTTCTTGTTTCTTTTTTCAAGAAAAAGTAAAAAACAAGTAGGACAAAAATAAGTTACAATACCACGTGTGTATGAACTTTCACGTTCCCATTGTATGACCTGCCACATGTCACCTTATGGGGTTGCCACGTGTCACTTATACTTCCTTTTTTGCATGTTTTGCAAAAACTTTAGAACATCATAAATTTCTCATATGAAGTCCTTTTTCGCAATTTCAAGTTGTGTTGGAAAGCTCTCATCGAGCTCTTCAACATTGCATCACTTGAATCAAGTTTTGAGACCTTTAAAATTTGAGGCATCCCAAATCATCCTAAGTCATCCATCCAAAACTAAGATGCCTTATAGACTACATTCCTATAGAAATATGGAGAAAGGAAAAATGAACATCATCTATTGAACCATTGCGTTACAATTAAGAAAAATGATCCACATGGATCGTACAGGTGACTTCAGTACAAAGGCTCAAAAATCAAAGTGCTCGAAAGTTTCTCAAACTAGGTTCATGTTGAAGATCTCGTCATCGTGCTCACGGTGGTGCAAACAGTTCGTCAAACCGAGTTTGTATGCGAAAGTTAGGAGCAGTCAAAGTTCAAGGTTGACTTGGGTGACGGACAGGTTTAAGGAGGCAGCAATTTGGACAAAATCCGGCCACCGGATTCCGGCGAACCTGGGCCAGATTTTGGGCAAATTTGTGGCCTACTTAAATTGTCTCCTTTGGTCAATTTTCTGAATTTTCAAGATGTCTAATTATTTTTATATCAAAAATAAACAAAAAAAATATTAAATGAGTGGCAGGCCATGAGCCCCGCCATCCCCACCGAAACCCAAAACAAATTTTTATTTTGGGTTGACGGGCATTCATCCTCACCGACCCTCCAACCACCCAACCATATAACTATAACGTATTATATATGGCGGGGTGGGCCACCTCTGGTGGACCCTGCCCACGCCTCACCCACGTTGCCAAGTGTTGAACCGAGGGTGGCGGGGCTCAAACCCGCCCGGCCGATGTAGTTGGCCCGCCTCCCGGGCACCCTCACACGCCAACCACAACACCATTCAATACAACACACACCCCGCTTGTATTTAATGCATTAAACCAACCACATGCCATTTTATATAATCGTTGGTTAAAATTAATGCGCGCCTATGTTTTTTTCCCCGGGGAGAAAATATCATAATTTCCATTAATTTGTTGAAAATTACATGTAAATGCCATAGGAATATTCTAGTACTATGACCGTAGTCATTTGTGTAGAGTTTGAACTGTAAGTTCTACAAAAAGACCCTGTGTTGGGTGTGCTAGTGATTGTTGTTCATATATAAATAATTACATATTCAAAAATTGACCAAAGTTGTTTGTTGTTCTGTTGCCAAAAAGTGATAATTACATAATAGAAAAACTGTAAAAGATTGTTAAAGACTATTGGTATTAGGGCCTGTCTGCCCTTCATAGTTCCTGATCCATATATGGTCTACGGAAGAACTGATAGGTCCGCTCAGGTGTGTGCTCTGTGATGATCCATTCTCCTCGAGGACGGTGCGTTGCCTCTTTCGATAGCTTGTCTGCACCTTCATTACACTCCCCGTAAATATGAGTGCATGAGATATGAACAAAATGTGTTTTGAGAAAAATAATATCATCCAAAATAGTTCTGAGAGTATATGCATGGAATGATGTTGTTTTGTTGAACCAGTTTATGACTATTTTGGAATCTCCAAAAATTTGTATGTGTCTGAACTGTTTGAGAATTGTAAAATGTAAAAGATGTCGGAGTGTAAGCAACTATGCAAAGTTATTTATACCCTCTCCCAGTCCCATGCAAATGTGACAGTAATGTGTATCAGATAGATAAAGAATAATGCCTCCACTACATCCCTGTACTTGTGCAACACCATCAAAGCATGCCCAAGGAAGTGCTCTGTCGATCAGTCCCTGTGTGATGTTCCGGGTTCTAAAAACTTGTTCATCTGTTGGGATTTCCCCATAGCTCATATAGATTTTTGGTGGAATTAGTGACCAGATTATATTCCGGCCCCTAAAAATAATGTTATTGCGGCACATCCATATGTGCCAGTTGACCAAAAGCGGTAGGTTCCTAGTTCTCGACTCAGTTGCAGCTTCACACTATCTTTCCCAGGCATTTGGGATATAGACCCCACTCCAGGAATGCATGATACTTAGTGTGTGTCGAATTTTAGACCAGAGAAGTTGGGTAGTGGGGCATGTGAGGAATAAATGGTGATTTGATTCCTCCTCTGCATGGCATAATACACACCAAGTCGGGCTTGGGAAAGCCTGTTTCCTGAGATTTTCTCCTGTAGGTGTTTTATCCATTATAATGTTCCACATCAGTAATTTTGTGCGTGAAGGAGCTTTAAACTTCCATATATGTCTCCTCCAGCTCATCAATCTGTCCGGCTTGTGATCAGCATGTATAATATCCCCTTCCTTGGAGGAGTAGTGCCCATTCTTAGCATATCCCCAGATCAATTCATCCTTCTCTTCTCTTAGGCACACATGGGATTCTATTAAAGTCTGCAAATAATTTCTCCATTTTCTTTGCCATTGTTCCGGGATGTTCCATGCCTCTCCTATATGCCATGCTTGCTGGAAAATGGTTGAGTTGCAAGGGTCTCCGAGATGTGTGATGAAATGGGCACCATTGTGGTTTAGCAGTGTGATCAATTCCTGTGGGATTTGGTAGGCATTTCTGCTGCCAATCCATGGATCAATCTCGATCCGAACTGATTCACCATTCCCAATCCTCCAAATGAGGCCCCTTTTAATGATGGGAAAAGTGTTGATAACTGCCCTGCAGATAACTGATATACCCTTTCTGTTCCATCTGGGTCATCTTAGCTAGTCCAATGTTGTGCTAGGCCAAATGTATTTGTGGATGACCACCTCTGACCAAAGGCTCTTGTGCTTCAAGAGAAGCCAACCTACTTTTTCAGCCAAAGCTTGTGCAAAAGCGAGGAGGTACTTTAGACCCCAACCACCCCATTTTTTGAAGGTCGTAATCCAGCTCCATTTGGCCCATGCAAAATGCTTTCCTTCTTTCTGACCCCTCCAAAGGAAATGGTTGTAGACTCGTTGGATCCTATGCAGTATCCCCAGGAGGATCCATGCCAAGGACATCCAAAAGACTGGGGTTGCTTCTAGCACTGCTTTTATGAGCCCTAGTCTTCCAGCTCTGGAAAGTAAGAGGTGGCTCCATATATTTAATATTTTTTCCACCTTTGAAATCAGCCAGGTCCAATCTGCAATTTTGTAACTATCTGCTTTAATCCAGAATCCCAAGTACTTCAGACTGTCCTTCAGTGCCAGGGTTTGGTAGGGGAAATTTTGTAGGGCTAGTTGAGATTCTTGTTGTGTGCAATCAGAGAACGACATAGTGGATTTTGCCCTATTTATTTCCATTCCTGTAGCAGCACTGAAAAGTTTTAATACCTCTGTGAGGGTGATGATGCCCTGAATTCCCCCATTAAGGAATATGAGTATATCATCAACAAAAAGTAGATGAGTTAATAGGCAACGATTCGTGTTCTTGAGGCCCTGGAGTCTCCCAGCTCTCTTCTCAGTCGCAATCAGTCTGCTCAGGCCTTCCATTACCAGAAGGAATAGTAGGGGGGATAAGGGGCAGCCTTGCTTGATTCCCCGCTCCACTTGAAAGGAATGGGAGGTTGACCCATTTATAAGGATTGCAAAGGAAACTGAAGTAATACATCTCATAATCCATCTGATAAACACCGGAGGGAACCCCAGGTGTGTGAGTATCATCCTTAAATATAACCAGCTAACCTTTTCAAAGGCCTTTGAGAGGTTGATTTTGAGTGCCACCCCTTTTAGGTTCTTTAGCTTAATGGAGTGGAGGGCATCTTGGGCAGAACCAATGGCTTCATGAATTTGTCTATTTTGAAGGAAGGCAAATTGCTCCTGAGATATGCATTCAGATAGGATCATTTGATGCGATTTACTATAATCTTTGTAATAATTTTATAGAGACATTTGCAGAGGGATATAGGACGGAAGTCATTGAAGGAGGTCGAGGAGTCTGACTTGGGAATGAGGGTAATAAAAGTATAGTTTATGGGGGCATATATGCAACCTAGAATTCGGCTCTCTTCCACCACCCCAAGCAAGTATAGTCCAATGATATTATAGAAAGCAATAAATAATTCCACAGGCCAGCCATCCAATCCCAGACTTTTGTCCTTCTTGAACCACCTAAGAGTGCTTTCTAATTCCCCCATGGAGACAGGTTTTATAAGGTCCTCCATCCCATCAGGTTCCACAAACCCAAGGAAATTGCCTGCAATGTTAATGATTTCAGCAATAGAAGTGGCATGGGGGGCTTTGAAAAGCTACTTGAAGTGAGAGATACCTACCTGGGCGAGCTGAGAGTGAGTGTTGACTAACTGATCCTGGTCCGAGGGCATCTGCTAGATTGTCTTGCTGGCTTTTCTTCCATTTGCATATTTATGAAAGAACTTTGTGTTACCATCCCCCGCTTGGAGCCAGATTAATCTGCTTCTGAGTCTCCACTTTTCTTCCCGGTTAAGTAGGATCTTATATCTCTGAGCCTCCAAATCAACCAGCTGTAGCTTAGCTTCGATGGATAAGTAGCCAATCCCACTTTCATCCGTTAAGGAGGCCCACTAAGCTTCGTTGTCCATAAGGGTTTGGTCATCCCTAGCCTTTTTCCTTTTTGTCCAATCAATGGTTAATCTCTTGAGCTAGTTCAGGTTGTTGCAGAAACCAGTAGCCTTCCTCTGGTCCCTGATAGGGGGCTGGGCTTGCCAAAAATCCGAAACCAGCTTAATGTATTCAGGGTCCTTTAACCATGTGGAGTTAAATTTAAAAGGTGCCTTAGGTTTTTTGGATGAGCCAGCCACTTCCAAGTATATGGGGGAGTGATCCAAAATGTCCCCCAAGCCCACCCATTGCCTGAAGATGGGGAGGGAATGGAGAAGTTCTTCTTGAATGAGGTATCTGTCAAGCCTTCTACCAAGGGTTGCTTCTCTAGTCCGTAAGTTATGCCATGTTGGCATCTTCTTGTTCGGGAACATCTAGAAGTCCATAATGATCCAGGAGGGAGCTCAGCTAATCAGAGAGAGGCTCCAGTTGCGAGTGATGCCCCCAGGATTCCTCATGTCCAATGGAGAAATTCAGGTCTCCCCCAAGAATTGTGGCATTGTTGATCAAGGGATTTTCCAGAAAGGTTTTCCAAAAGGCAAGCCTGTTTTGGTTTGGTGCATAGATATTAATGATACGAAGTTCTTTGCCTAATTCAGCTGAGAAGATGCCCATGCCCAGGAAACCCTGGCCGCCCCAAGAAGATATCATCCTTACAGATTGAGGGTTTATCCCCATGGCTAAGCCCCCAGATCTGCCTGCTGCATCCAGGGTTTGGAAGTGCCAACCTGGTAAGATGGCTTGAAGGGTCCTAACAATATGTTCAGATGGCCCTAGGGTTTCCTAAAGAAGGATCATGTCACAAGGAATGCAATGCAAGAGTCACTTGAGGGCCAGTTTTTTAGAGGGACTGGCCAAGCCCCTACAATTGTATCAGAGCCGTTTCATTAGGGAACGGAGTCAAGGCTGTCAGATGCTCTAAGTGCCCTTTAAATGGTGTTTTGGCGCCCCTAAGCCACATTTTCCCCCACATATTTGATGGATTTGGATATCTTTGAAGGTCTACCCCTGGAGGGTTTGTGCTCGGAGGTGGGGGGAGGGATGCCCAGTCCTAGCAAGTTAGGGTTAGTCAATTGTCGAGGGCGAAGATTGTAGGAGTGTGAGCCCGAGGCAGTAGGGGAGTGGGAGAGGTGATGAAGGGGGCTTAGTTCTTGTACTGCCATTGGGGTGGTATAAAAAATGGGGGAGAGGGGCTCGAGCTCACAGTTAATGGGGGTATTCATGCAAGAGAGTGATGCAGATTGAGCCAAAGATGCATTTATATGATTATAAAATAGAGTAGAGGGAAAGGGAAGAGGAGCATTACATGTTGTAGGAGCAGCCTCCGCAGCAGACCAGGATCATGTCAGTGGAGGGGATATAGGTGGTATCTTTGGAGCACTGGTTTTCTGGGTAGTGACTCCATCCACAACCTTTGAGTGATCCAGACTTGAGGGCTGCTTGTCCACAATCAGGTCTTCCGGCTGGCGATGATTTTTTCCCCTTGCAGCGGCCTGTGTAGTAGGAATGAGCAGTGGGCAATCCGTGTATAGGTGGCCGACCTTATGGCATCTTCTACACTGAAAGGGAACACCTTCATAGTCCAGATTTTGACGACGCAAGAAATGTCTCCAATGGAGGGTTATGTTTTCCTCCTGCCCTTCCCTTGTATCCAGATGTACCAGGATACCTGCCATTGTCATGATTCTTGTCTTTTCAAAGGATTGATCATGTTCCAAGTAAGTGCCCAGGGTGTCTCCAATGCACTTGTAAACTACAAGGGTCCAGAACTGCATCGGAAGGCCTGGCAAATGGACCTAGATCGGCCCAGCGCCCATTTATTCCCTCTTCGGATCAAATAGTGGATCCCATCTTTTTAGCAGTACCAGAGCAAACTCTATGTGCCAAAATCAGGATAATATCTAGTCTGTGTATTCTTCCCTATCGAAACGCAGGGAAAACCAACCTCGAGCTAGTACCCTGATGATGGGAAATTCTTTGAGCAAGGAGCCCCAAATCTCCGTGGTCCAAAGCTGCAAACATTCTACATAGTAGTTCCTGCCACGCACACGACCCACCAAAACCTTCCTTGCAGTGTTTGCAACTTCACCCATCGAAATGTCTTCGCCCAGTGCTAGGTTGATGTCTTTATCCACCGATTTAAGGCACTTACCTTTCTTGGGCTTGTCTGAGTGGCGAGCAGTCAGGTAGTCCTTGAGAAGACCACGACAGCCCTGATTAACAGTTTGGGGGGTGGATGGGGTAGATTTAGGGTTAGGTATCAAGGAGCTGAAGCAACCGGAGTGAATGGGGGTATTAGGGTTTGAGCCTCCAAGGTTTAGGGTTGCACTGGAGAGGGTAGGATTATTGAGGGGAGGAGGCTCGGATGAAGGGATGCAGGAGGTGGAGGGAGTGCAATGGAGCACGGAGATATGGGGGAGCTGGGGTAAGGGAGCGTCGAAGGTGGGTGAGGGATGTAGGCAAGTTCTAAGCAGGTTTAGGATAGCTGGAGACAGAGGGGGGCAGTCCAATCCAAGAGTGTCGTCATTGTGTACTGAGGGCGAGGGATGATGCACAGAGGGACTAGGGTAAGCCTGAACGGATGGTGCAGCTGACAGCAGGCGCAGGGTGGCAGCGAAGGGGCCAGACCCGACGCGGTTCGATGGTGAGACCATATAACCTGCTGGGGATGAGGGTCCTCCTCATAATCAACTTCGTCTAGCTCCATTGTAACTCACAATAAATGGTCGAAGGAGTTACAGATGTTGAGGTGAATAAACAGGATGAAGAGTAAACCAAGTAACTTCCAGGTGAATCCACTATAAACCAGGTAACCGCGAGATGGAAGGATGTAAGTTGCAGCGAGTTGGGGAGAATGAAAGGTAGAGGTCAGGCGAGCAAGGAGGGAAGACCATGACATTCAAGTCTAGGGTTTTTGTCCCCAAGGGCCTGCATGGGTGCCGCCTTCAGCATCTGCAGAGCTCCTCCGGGGTTAGAGTCTCAATTTTGATTTTTCCAAATTAGTTACTAAAATAATGGGTCTTGTCCACTTAGTATGGATCTTTCAATGCGCGCCTATGTTATAAGTGGCTGTGAACGGGTTTAGAACCCGAAACCTCCGCCTTCTTAGATTCCTCCGCCACCAACGTGCCACAACAGCTTTATTGAACAATCCGCCCAACACATTTTATTTAAACCTTCATTCATTTGAGCGCCCGAAGGGAGGCCAGGAGCGGGCATGTATTTCTATGTAGTCGGAACCATGATCTGAGCAATTTCTCCAGGGGGCCAGATTTTCACTTTGTCAGCTTTCGACAAATTTTATATGGTTTCAGCATTTCTCAACGCCACGAACTCAACGATGTTGTCCGTTTCTCCATCAGAGATCTGCAATTTTCGGGCTTCTTCAAGTTTGGGAGGTATAAGGTCGTCATTTTGACTTTTTATGTACTTTCATTATTTTTCCATCTAATGAAAACAAGGCCTCCCCACTAATTCGAGCAGGGACCGGAGATGTAGCCCCTCCTAGATGAACTCCGATATCAATCTTATGTCCTCTATCCATGACTTGTTATTCTTCTCTTCCTCTTCTTTTATGCACTTGCAATTTCATGGTTAAATGCAAGCTTAAAATGTAATTCTTTAATGCATCACAAGGAAAAGATTTTTTGGGATCAAGTGGTATCAGAGTTGGTCTTTGTAGATGTGAATTGCATGTTTGTATGCTAACAAGAAACAGGCTCCGAAGAGGCGAAGGGAAACTGGAGTATTTCGATCCCGAAGCGGGGCGTGCACATTGAAGGAGGAATATGGCAGATGAAGAGGCTCATTATGAAGAGGAGCTCAATTTCCACAAAACCTTCTATACGATGGCAAAAAATGTCGATCAATTGCTTTCAAGGCTGGAGAAAGAAGAAGGGAGAAAGGCAGAAGAACAAGGTTCAGTGCATGGAAATGGTGGAGAAGAACCCCCTCCTTCTCCTTCAACGAGTGAAAGTTCTTCTTCCTCTCATCACCATCATCATAGAAATTCAAGGGATGCATCTAAGAAACCTTTCTTTAAATTAGATGTAAAATTTGATCTTCCCATGTTTAATGGTGAAAGTAATGCAAAAAAGCTTTATAACTGGATTAGGCAGATTGAGATCTACTGCAAGATTCGGCAGATCAAAGAGGACGAGGCAAAGATTCAGGTGGCCTCACTTCGGCTGAGTGGCACTGCTCTCGCCTAGTGGGAGAGAAAATTGTGAAGCAATAAGAGTGTGGGTAATCTTCTTTCCTCATGGCCTAGTTTCATTTCTGCATTAAAAGAACAATTTTATCCCCTAGGTTATAAGCAAAAAGCCTTAATGGATTGGCAATACTTAAGGAAAGGCAGAGGTCAAGATGTTCAAAGCTTTACCGAGGAGTTTAGAAAACAAGCACTTAATTTGGGCATTGCACTTGACTCACCTGAAGTAGCAACTAAGTATATTGGATCATTACATAGTTACATTAGACATTCATTATTATTGTTTGAACCTGCTACCATTGACTTGGCCAATGTAAAGGTCATTCATCTGGAAAACAAGGGAACACATGGGCGAGATGACCACCCAAAGAGAACCGCAGTAGCCAAGAGAAGGGGAGCAAAGCCCTCTTGTACACATTGTGAGAAAGAGGGGCGTGACGAAGAAAATTACTAGAAGCTGCACCCTGAGCTGAGCCGTGAAAGGAATGACAGAAAGGGGAAGTAGAAGATTGTCACCACCATGCAGCAAAACAAAGATTTCGAGTCAGAGGAAGATGAGAAGGTCACAGTTGTGGGATTTGCACGAGGTAGGCCCATTGACTTGGGATCTGATTCTGGCAATGAAATGATGTTTGCAACCCTTGGGATCGCGGTAGGAGAACCCATAGATTTGGGGTCTGATTCTGGCAATGAATCAAGGATTTCAACAGACATAACGAAAAGGGCACTCCCCGCAGCAAGACTCCAAAAACTTGAGGAGATCAACCACCGCATCCAAGCAGAGAATGTTGAGCTAAGGAGGCTTCTACACGAGGCAAGGGAACAAAAACAAATATTACTACGCCAGTTGCAAGCCAAGGATGAGGCCTTGGAAAAGCTGCAGCATAGCTATCTATAGGTAAAAAGTGATTCTTCGATTTCATATGATTTTCATGATGATGAATTCGCCGCTTTTGAAAAACATACTACAAGGATTGGATCCAAACTATTGAAAAAGATGGGGTATCAGGGAAAGGGCATCGGCATCAAAGGCCAAGGCATCGTAAACCCCATCGATGTCGAGGAATTGTCGCATCGTGCAGGACTCGGATACGCCAGAAAGGAAATGGGAGAAAGCTCCAATACAGCTAGTAACTTGCCAACGACAGACGATGAAACTCCTCCCTCACAGTCCAGTGATAGTGAGGGCTCCATGAACACTTATCGGAGGAACACCAGGAGAAAGCGCCCCAAGGCAGCCCCGAAAGTTTGGAGGAAGAAAAATTGTTGTAGTCATTGCAACAAAGAGGGACACCAACAAACCATGTGTCTGATGCTCCATGCTCTGGAAACATTGCTAGAGGAGTCGAAATGTGAACATGTTCAACAAATGAATCCACACCATTCATGATGCTCTGCTTTAGTAAGTTGGTTTTTTTAGAAGTAGTAGCTTGTTATGGCCACCATTGTAAATCATGCGTTGCAAGTAAATGTAAAAGTGATGGTGTGTTTCCCATCACTTCAAAATGCAACGATGATATTTTGGCCTTTCCTTATTAGTAGTTGAGGTATTGATTACTTTTTATGTAATCCTTGGCCAAGGAGTGTGTGCTATAAACTCTTGGCAAGGAAGGGTTGTTGAGTCATGTGTGGTGTGCATGATTGCAAAAGATGTACCAGTTTTGTGTGTAGGTGATTGAAAGTGTGCATTGAAAAGGACACAAACAGTGTGCTAAGTGTAAATGCTTTTGGGGTCCAAAATCTCTTTAGTGGGGAGGAATGATCCAGGTGGATCGTCGTTGTGATCGCGGTGGTGCGAACGGTTCATCAAACTGAGTCCGTATGCCAATGTTAGGAGCAGTGAAAGTTCATGGTTGACTTGGGTGACTTGACAGGCTTAAGGAGGCAGCAATTTGGACAAAATCTGGCCACAGGATTCCGGCCAACCTGGGCCAGATTCCAGGGGAATTTGTGGCCTACTTAAATTGACTCCTTCAGTCAATTTTCCGAATTTTCAAGTTGTCTAATTATTTTTATATCAAAAATAAACAAAACAAAAAATATTAAATGGGTAGCGGGCCCGCCACCCCCACCGGAATCCAAAACAAATTTTTATTTTTGGGTCAACGAGCCATGACCCCCACCGACCCTCCAACCACCCAACCATATAACTATAACGTATTTTATATGGTGAGGCGGGCCACCTCTGGTGGACCCAGCCCACGCCCCACCCACGTTGCCAAGTGTTGAACCGAGGGTAGTGGCGCTCGAACCCGCCCAGCCGGTGTCGCCGGCCCGCCTCCTGGGCACCCTCACACGCCAACCACAACACCATTCAATAAAATGCACACCTCGTTTGTATTTAATGCATTAAACCAACCGCATTCCATTTTATATAACCATTGGTTAAAATTAATATGCGCATGTGTTATAAGTGGGCGTGAGCGGGTTTGGAACCTAGAACCTCCGCCTTCTTAGATTCCTCTGCCACAACAACTTTGTTGAATAACCCGCCCAACACATTTTATTTAAACCTTCATTCATTTGAGTGCCCGAAGGGAGGCCAGGAGCGGGCACGCATTTCTATGCAACCGGAACCATGATCTGAGCAATTTCTCTAGGGGGGCAAATTTTCACTTTGTCAGTTTTCAACAAATTTTATATGGTTTCAGCATTTCTCAACGCCAAGAACTCAACGGTGTTGTCCGTTTCTCCATCAGAGATCTGCAATTTTCGGGCTTCTTCAATTTTTGGGGGTATAAGGTCGTCATTTTGACTTTTGATGTACTTTCATTATTTTGTCATCTAATGAAAACAGGGCCTCCCCACTAATTCGAGCAAGGCCCGGAGACGTAGTCCCTCTTGGACGAACTCCAATATCAATCATGTGTCCTCTATGCGTGACTTGCTATTCTTCTCTTCTTCTTCTTTTATGCACTTGCAATTTCATGGTTAAATGCAAGCTTAAAATGTAATTCTTTAATGCATAGATTTTTTTGGATCAAAAAAGGAAAATGAAACCTTCCCTACTTATATCGCTTATGAATAAATATAACAAGTTTGGTAATGGAAAATGCTAAACACATTCAACTTTATCGTATCACAAGGTTAACACAATGAATGACTAAGATGATGAACACTTTCAGTAACAAGCTTGTGAGAGTACAATGGGAAAAATCTCCTATCACTTCCCAAGATACAATTGAGTCCTCCTCCTCTAAGCAACCCTTCCTGAAAAGGAATTTCATCATCCTTGAGCCTTTTAGTAATTCAAACCCAAGGCCATTGAAACCTAGACCTTACGATGTAAATCAAGAAAGAAACAAGGGGTTTGAACCTTCAAACCCTCTTAGAGCTAACAATATATTTGATCATACCCTTAATATTGTAGAGCTTCCTCTACTCGTCATAGAGAAGAGGTTGTGCTAGGTTTGAGCACTTTCCAACTTCCTATCAAGAAGAAACAAAAGAAACCTCATAGACAAGATTTAATGGTAGACCAAAAGAAACACAATTACTCCACCATTACCCCCCAAAAGGGAAACCACTCCAAGAATAAGTTGCCACCTGAACAGCCCTTATCTTTTATCCAAAATGCGAACAAAAAACTACTATCTCAATATCAAGTTAAGAATCCTAAGTTTTATGCAAGAAATGAATTGGCCAAGTGAAAATTAAGTGTCACTTTTAAGAGCTCTTAATCATTCCTAGAGATAGGAAACAGAATATACCTTCTAAATCCATGAATCAACACTCCCCTTCTACACCTACTCCCATGTCAGCCTCCTCAACACTGGTGAACTACTTACCTCTAATTTTTGATACATATGAATTCAAAGGTGAATCTGATGTGGTAGCACAAATCCAAAGAGACTGGAATTTTATCAGGTATGAGATGAACAAAAATGATAAGTTTTGACCCTTTTATTTGTCTTTAAGGATACAAAACATGATAGTACATAACTGACTGCATGCTAGACAATGACCCTCAAATAATGCAATGCCTAAAGCAAATAAGAATGAACTTGGATAATGTTAGAAAATTAAAAAGGCAGAAATCTTTTCGTATTCTTGATCATTAATTGTGACGTTCTTGATTTTTTATTACGATTCTTTATATCTTATTGTTTTTATTTCATCAAGAAATTACCAAGGCAATAGCACATAAAAGAATGGACACCATATGTAGGCATTATGTCAAGGAAAAATCCCCTCAAGGGGAAAACCCAGTCAAAATTATCTTCCTTTCAATAGTATTCTTTGAGACTTTTCACCTTAGACAAAGACCAAACCTTCCCTCCACACCAAGTCAGCCTCCCAGATCTTCGACCTCCTTTCCAACAACTTCAACTATGTAGCAGCTTCCGGTATCAGGCAGATTTCGACATCAGTGAAACTTGGAAGACTTCGATCTCCAAAACTAGGGAACGAAACAGAGAGAGAGAGGCACCAAAATTTTGTTTTCTTCTTCTCCTTAGACTCCACCCAACTCACACTTCCTTCCCCTTCATCTCCTTCTTCGCACTTCTTCCGGCTTCAAGAGATGTCGAAATTTCTAGTGAGAGAGTGTGTTCCAAATGAATTTGACTTGCTTCTATTTATAGGCTTCAAGGGAGGTCGAATTGATGTCCTAGGGCCAACTTGATGTGGAGGATACATAAATTACTTTTAACTCAATACTAGACCTTTTTACATGATTCAAAATCCCAAGAGTCTCTTTAAAAGTATAATGACTCTATTGACTCGGAATAAATCCTAAAGTCCTCAATGGGGACTTTGACCTAAAACATGGTGACCCAAGCTTGAAACCAATGCTTTAATAAGTCGTAATAATAATAATAATAATAATAATAATTTTCTCTATTCTTTTGACAAGTACACTATAAAATGAATCAAGTACATTTAATGAAGACCGAATCTAGTTACATTTTCCAACACTCCCACTTAACTAAAGAGGTATTCATCATATACAAGTACAAGGAATATCTCAACTATATGAACCATGAAGAACTTTAGGCACCTTAATGCCATGGACTAGATTCCTGACCAAGGCAATATATCCATTAGTCTCTCAACAATTTAGGCACCGCAATGCCACGGACTAGATTCCTAACCAGGGCAATCTATCCAAGTGGGAATAAGATGGAATCAAGCTTTCATCCTCTCTAGGTACCATCAGGATTACTTTCTAACCATCAACCCAAAGATCCATGTGTGTATCCAAAAACATAGCTCTATAACCAACACCACATTTTCCAACTCCGGGACCTAGACATCAACACAAAGTGTCGGCGAGATATCCTCTCAGGCAATGCTTCACTCACAAAGGCTCAACACTCCTTGATCGAGTAGATAAAAGATGACCAATCTCTTCCAATCTAACTAATTGGTAACCAGCATGCTATCAACAACTTGAAGAGATTCACTTGTACAAACATAACCCTGATTAATAATATGCTTTCATATGTACATAATCAAATACAAACCTCCAGGGTTTTCCAGACAACTTCATGTTGCTTCTCAAATTTTCATAGTAGGACTATCAACTGAATCTCTAACATAAGATTCCTCAATCATACACTTTCCTTTCCTATTTCCCATGCAGCAACATATCCTCTGAAATTAATTCTTCAATCAAAACCAAGCTATGCCCTCCCTTTCAACCAGGGAACATCTCTTTATCCACACTCCCTCTTAATCTTAGGGAGATCTCTTCTTATTTTCGTCATCGGAGAATCTTTCATGGCTTCCAACCATTTCATCAGAGTTATCATTATCCCCATCATTCTTATCACATCAACAGACATCTTCACCATATTGAAGATTGTGTACTTGGACAACTTAGATAGAAAATACAACCAAAACTATCGAAGCATGAAGTTATCCATATCAAAATTACGGAAGCATTTCAACCTTACATATATCTAATACTCAAACTTAAACAAGAGACACATACTCTTCAACATCTTGCTATGGAATTTTCCATAAACCCTAGACTACTTCACAACAACTTTCATTCCATCTAGGGTTTCAATGTTTCTTTCAAAGGTGTGTCATACCCTACTACAACTTATAGAAAACCCTAGAAATAATTCAAACAAATATGATCTACAAGAAATATAACAACTTTCAGAATTCATATGTTAAACTTTCCACTAGGGTTTCATACAAATCCTAGATTTCATACAAGAGAATCAATCAAAACCAATCACAGTGTAGTCATTAACATGATCAGATTCCACGAGGGTTAGTTGCAAACCCCATATTTTCAATCAAACATCAATCCCAACTAAAACTCAAATTTCATCAATCTTACACAGATCTCAAATCATCATATTGTCATCAAACATCAGATATTTTACTTCTATTAAGGTTTATTTCTGAAACCCTAGAATTTCATTTTCACAATCTCAACAATCCTTATATAAATAGATCTCTGATTGTTATATCACACATACTAGAGAATTTAACTACTACTAGGGTTTGGCTGCAAAACCCTAGATTTCCAAATATCATAATCCTAGAATCTCATACAAGGACTTATATTGAATCCTAAGACTTATGACCATCAATGACTAGGTCAACACACATATCTAGGAATTCATTATCATGCATAATCATATCATATGTCAAACAACATTAATACATTAGACATATACTAACCTAGACCAAGCTAGGGTTTCAACCAAATGGACACATATATACCTAGGGTTTCATTCCTAGGATCTTGCTTTCATAACAAAGGTTTTTCTTATAGGCCCAACCAAACCCTAAAAATCTAGGGTTTCATACATAGCAAAGAAAACCCTACTATTCCAAAAGGTTTGAGATCTCAGATAAACATCATTCAACCCTAACAAGTTAAGATTTCATGATCATACCGAAATCCTAATCATGACATCATCAACAAGAACTTCAAATAGTATTTCACAACATCCCTAAATAGTTTAGGGTTTCAGACATTCACATTAACATACCCTTAGGTTAGGGTATTCCAGGGAACCTATCTAGGGTTCTATAAAATCAGTTAAGAATAGGAGTGGGGTAGATTTATCAAGTGATAAATCACCCAGAACAAGAATCAATAAGATTCAATATAGTTAGACACAACAACGTTAGTAATAGATTGTCAAATGAATAAGCATTTACTACAAAGAAGTCAATATTTTGTAGTTTAAGGCATACCTTTGTTTCTTCACAAAACTTATCTTGGGTGGCTTTCTTCCATACTCCTTGAGGGTATAGAAGATGTCTTCCTAATCAAAACAATAGAGGGAGAATGGTGATTAGTATTTAATATAATCAAAAACTAAATGAGTACATGAAACCAAAAACTGAAAGGAAATGAGATACCTAGCTTTGGGAGTTGCAGGGGGCTCCCTCCAAAGCTTGAGGGATACTTATAAAATAAAAGAAAAAGTATTTTCCAAAAACATGTTAAGGTCTATAAATTATAAAACATCAAAAATATAAAATAGAATATCTAAGACTAAAGGAAAAGGACTTAATAGTGTAAGTCTCTTATATCAAATTCTTCGGGTTTCACTTTCTTTGGGTCTCCTTCTTCAACAATGTTGGCCTGATCTCTTTCTCTCTTCCTGTTTTTTGGATTGTCGAGACAGTCACTCCTGTAGTGACCCTTCTTATGACATTGATAACATTCTACCTTGGACATGTCTACCTTCTTCCTTGTTCCTTTCGATTTCTTTCCTTTGCGTTGAGAAATGTAGCCATTTGATACTCCTTTGGGATTGGCAACTAATGAGGTCATGAATTCTTCCTGACTGCATGCAGTCCATATTTCTTCAAAAGTGGGAGCTTCCTTCCAACTGTTAAGTCCTGCAGCGAATGCACCCCAAACAGGTGGCAATCCTAATAGAGCAGTGATCACGAGTTCTTTGTCTAGAACAAGTTCATCAATGGCCAAAAGAAGATCCCTGATTCTCGCTCTCTTCATAAGTAAGGAGGCCACTATGTCTTCTTTAGCCATCTTTGTGGACCTTAGCTCATTCTTCAAACTTGCTACTTCACCAATGTTCTTAATAGTGAATAACTTTGACAAGGCTTCATACATTTCTTTAGCATGATTGATGTTGGCTATGAATGGGACAAGGTTGTCCTTTATTCCTTCTACCATTAGAGTCATGGCCGCCAATTCTAGTTCCTTGAACATTACTTTGTCAGCATCACTAGAGTCTTTTGTAGGCTTCTTTACTTTTCCTTTGACCTAGTCTAGAACCTTGTTCTTTTCAAGGACGAGGTCAATCCTCTTCTTCCAAGACTTGTAGTTTGGGGCTCCTTCAAGTTTGTTCTCCCTTGATTGTGTTAGACATATTCCCTGAATATAGTAGATTATTTCCCTAAGATAGTCATTTTGAATGGTTCCTTGATCAAGTGCTTGAGACTTTCTTTTTCTTCTTTCTTCACCAAAGCTCTGATACCATGTTAGAAAAACAAAAAGCAGAAAGATTTTCTTATTCTTGATAATTACTTGTGATGTTCTTGATTTGTTATTATGATTCTTTATATCTTCTTTCTTTTAGTTCATCAAGCAATTACCAAAGCAATAGCACAAAAAAATGGACACCAGATGTAGGCACTATGCTAGCACAAAACCTCCATCAAGGGGAAAACCCAGTCAAATTCTCTTCCCTTCAATAGTATTCTTTGAGACTCTTCACCCTAGACAAAGACCAAACCTTCCCTCCACACCAAGTCAGCCTCCCAAATCTTCGACCTCCTTTCCAGCAACTTCGACTATGTAGCAGTTTCCAACGTCGGGCAGCGTCCGAGATCAGGGAACTTCTGGCAAAGTGAAACTTGGAAGACTCTGATCTCCCAAAATAGGGCACGAAATAGAAAGAGAGGCACCAAAATTTCGTTTTTCTTCTTCTTCTTAGACTCCACCCAACTCACACTTCCTTCCCCTTCTTCTTCTACTTTGCACTTCTTCTAGCTTCAAGAGATATCGAAATTGCTTGTGAGAGAATGTGTTCCAAATGAATTCGACTTACTTATATTTATAGGCTTCAAGGGAAGTCAAATTGATGTCCTTAGGCTGACTTGATGTGGAGGACACATAAATTATTTTTGACTCAATACTAAACCTTTTTACATGATTCAAAAACCCAAGAAGGGTCTCTTTAAAAGTAAAATGACTCTATTGACTCAGAATAAATCCTAGAAGTCCTCAATGGGGACTTTGACCAAAAACATGGTAACTCAAGCATGAAACCCATACTTTAATAAATCACAATAATAATAATAATAATTCTTTTCTTTATTCTTTTGACAAGTACATTACAAAATGACTCAAATGCATTTAATGAAGAACAAACCTAGCTACATTTTCCAACACTCCCTCTTAACTAGGGAGGTATTCATCGTATAAAAGTAAAAGGAATATCTCAATTATATGAACCATGAAGAAATTTAGGCACCACAATGCCATGGACTAGATTCCTGACTAAGGAAATCTATCCATTGGTCTCTCAACAATTTAGGCACCGTAATGCCACGAACTAGATTCTTGACCAGGGTAATCTATCCAAGTGGGAATAAGATGGACTCAAGCTTTCAGCCTCTCTAGGTACCATCAAGCTTACTTGCTAACCACTAACCCAAAGATCAAAGTGTGTATCCAAAAACAAAGCTCTATAATCAACACCACCTTTTCCAACTTTGAGACCTAGACATCAACACAAAGTGTCGGCCATATGTTTTCCCAGGCAATGCTTCACTCACAAAGCCTCAACACTCCTTGATCCAGCAGATCAAGGATGACCAGTCTCTCCCAATCCAACTGATTGCTAACCTTCATGCTATCAACACCTTCAAGAGATTCACCTATACAAACACAACCCCAATTAATAATATACTTACATATGTACATAATCAAATACAAACCTCCGGGGTTTTCCAAACAACTTGATGTTGCTTCTCAACTTTTCATTGTAGGACTATCAACCGAATCTCTAACAGAAGATTCCTCAATCATACACTTTCCTTTCCTACTTCCCATGCAGCAACATATCCCCTGAAATTCATTCTTCAATCAAAACCAAGCTATGCCCTCCCTCTCAACCAGGGAGCATCTCTTTATCCAGACTCCCTCTTAATCTTAGGGAGATCTCTTCTTCTTTTCATCATCGGAGAATCTTTCTTGGCTTCCAACCATTTCATCAGAGTTATCATCATCCCCATCATGCTTATCACATCAACGAACATCTTTACCATAGTGAAGATTGTGTACTTGGACAACTTAGATAGCAAATACAACCAAAACTATAGAAGCATGGCCATATCAGAATTACAGAAGCATTTCAACCTTACATATATCATATACCCAAACTTAAACAAGAGACACATATTCTTCAACATCTTGTTAGGGACTTTATCATAAACCCTAGACTACTTCATAACAACTTTCATTCCATCTAGGGTTTCAATGTTTCTTTCAAAGGTGTGTCATACCCTACTACAACTTATAGCAAACCCTAGAAACAATTCAAACAAATATAGATCTACAAGGCATCTAACAACTTTCAGAATTCATATGTTAGACTTTCCACTAGGGTTTCATACAAATCCTAGATTTCATACAAGAGAATCAATCAAAACCAATCAGAGCTTAGTCATTAACATGACCAGCTTCCACTAGGGTTAGTTGCAAACCCCATATTTTCAATCAAACATCAATACCAACTAAAACTCGGATCTCATCAATCTTACACAAATCTCAAATCATCATATTATTATCATACATCAGATATTTTTACTTCTACTAAGGTTTAATTCCAAAACCCTAGAATTTCATTTTCACAATCTTAATAATCCATATATAAATAGATCTCAGATTATTATATCACACATACTAGAGAATTTAACTACTACTAGGATTTGGCTGCAAAACCCTAGATTTCCAAATATCATCATCCTAAAATCTCAAACAAGGACTTATATTGAATCCTAAGACTTATGACCATCAATGACTAGGTCAACACACATATCCAGGAATTCATTATCATGCATAAGTGTATCATATGTCAGACGACATTAATACATTAGACATATATTGACCTAGACCAAGCTAGGGTTTTGACCAAATGGACACATATATACCTAGGGTTTCATTCCTAGGATCTTGCTTTCATAACAAAGTTTTTGCTTATAGGCCCAACCAAACCCAAAATATAGAGGGTTTCATAACATAGCAAAGCAAACCCTACTATTCCAAAAGGTTCGAGATCTCAGATAAACATAATTCAACCATAACAAGTTAAGATTTCATGATCATACCGAAATCCCAATCATGACATCATCAACAAAAACTTCAAATAGCATTTCACAGTATCCCTAAGTAGTTTAGGGTTTCATACATTCACATTAACATACCCTTAGGTTAAGGATTTCCAGAGAACCTGTCTAGGGTTCTATACAATCAGTTAAGAATAAGAGTGGGGTAGATTTATCAAGTGATGAACCACCCAGAACAAGAATCAATAAGATTCAATATAGCTAGACACAACAATGTTAGTAATAGATTGTCAAATGAATAAACATTTACTATAAAAAGGTCATTGTTTCTTCACAAACCTTATCTTGGGTGGCTTTCATCCTACTTCTTGAGGATATAGCAAATGTCTTCCTAATCAAAACAATAGAGGGAGAATGGTGATTAGTATTTAATATAAATAAAAATTAAATGAGTATATGAAACCAAAAATTGAAAGGAAATGAGATACTTATCTTTGGGAGTTGGTGGGGGCTCCCTCCAAATCGTAAGGGATACCTATAAACTTATAAAACAAAAGAAAAAGTATCTTCCAAAAACATGTTAAAACCTATAAATTCTAAAACATCAAAAATATAAAATATAATATCTAAGACAAAAAACAATGGACTTAATAGTGTAAGTCCCTTATATCAAATTCTTCGGGTTTGACTTTCTTTGGGTCTCCTTCTTCAGCGATGTTGGCTTGGTCTCTTTATCTCTTCTTGTTTCTTGGATTGTCAGGACAGACACTTCTATAGTGACCCTTCTTATGACATTGATAACATTCTACCTTTGACATGTCTACCTTCTTCCTTGGTCCTTTCGATTTCTTTTCTTTGTGTTGAACAATGTAGGCATTTGATACTCCTTCAGGATTGGCAACTAATGAGATCCTTAATTCTTCCTGACTGCAAGTAGTCCACAGTTCTTCAAAAGTGGGAGATTCCTTCCAATTGTTAAGTCTTGCAGCAAATGCACCCCAAGTAGGTGGCAATCCTAATAGAGTAGTGATCATGATTTCTCTGTCTGGAACAATTTCATCAACGGCCAAAAGATCATCCCTGATTCTTGTTATTTTCATAAAGAATGAGGTCATTGTGTCTTCTTTAGTCATATTTGTGGTCCTTAGCTCATTCTTCAAACTTGCTACTTCACCAATGTTCTTAATAGTGAATAACTTTGACAAAGCTTCATACATTTCCTAAGCATGATTGATGTTGGCTATGAATGGAACAAGGTTGTCCTTTATTCCTTCTACCATTAGAGTCATGGCCACCAATTTTAGTTACCTGGACTTTACCTTGTCAACATCATTGGAATCTTTTGTAGACTTCTTTGCTTTTCCTTTGACCAAGTCTAGAACCTTGTTATTTTCAAGGATAAGGTCAATCCTCTTCTTCCAAGACCTGTAGTTTGAGGCTCCTTCAAGTTTGTTCTCCCCCTTGATTGTGTTAGACATCTTCCTTGAATATAGTATACTCTTTCCCTAAGATAGTCCTTTTGAATGGTTCCTTGATCAAGTGCTTGAGACTACCTTTTTTCTTCTTTCTTCACCAAAGCTCTAATACCATGTTAGAAAATCAGAAAAGAAGAAAGATTTTCTTATTCTTGATAATTACTTATGATGATCTTGATTTGTTATTACGATTCTTTGTATCTTCTTTCTTTTAGTTCATCAAGCAATTACCAAAGAAATAGCACATAAAACAATGGACACCAGATGTAGGCACTATGCCAGGGAAAAACCCTCGAGTGGAAAACCCAGTCAAAAATCTCTTCCTTTCAATAGTATTCTTTGAGACTTTTCACCCTAGACATAGACCAATCTTTCCCTCCACATAAACGCAGCCTCCCAAACCTTCGACCTCATTTTCAGCAACTTTGACTATGTAGTGGCTTCCGGCATCAAGGGGATTCCGACATCAGGGAGCTTCCGGAATTAGCGAAACTTGGAAGACTTCAATCTCCCAAACTAGGGCACAAAACAAAGAGAGGGAGGCACCAAAATTTCGTTTTTCTTCTTCTCGTTAGACTCCACCCAACTCGCATTTCCTTCCCCTTCTACTTCTCACTTCTTCCAGCTTCAAGATATATCGAAATTTCTTATGAGAGAGTGTGTTCCAAATGAATTTGATTTGCTTCTATTTATAGGCTTCAAGGGAGGTCGAATTGATGTCCTTAGGCCAACCTGATCTCTTCTAGGCCAACTTGATGTGGAGGATACATAAATTATTTTTGACTCAATACTAAACCTTTTTACATGATTCAAAAGCCCAAGAAGAGTCTCTTTAAAAGTACAATGACTCTATTGACTCAAAATAGATCCTAGAAGTCCTCAATGGGATATTTGACGTAAAACATGGTGACCCAAACATAAAACTCATGCTTTAATAAGTCATAATAATAATAATAAAATTCTTTATTTTTTTGACAAATACATTACAAAATGACTCGAATACATTTAATGAAGACCGAACCTAGTTACATTTTCCAAAAGATAAATGGTTACCAAAGATTATCCAGCGATAACACAATAATGGATAATACTAAATAGGCAAGCTCCTTGTGTGGGCCTTATCAAGGATCTAGTAGTTTATTTGGAAGAGAAGGGAAACAAACTCACCTTGCCTCAATCCTGATCTTCGACGAAGAGGAACTGTCTTGATGCATGTATTGTCTTCATTTGGGTTTCTCTCGTCTATTGCCTAGCAATATAAAGAAGTAGAAGAATAAACTTCCGCCAACCTACCTACCTTTTCTGGTCTACTTGTACCTCCCTAACTGTCGTTTATGGAAGTCCTACCCAGCTTACAAGCCACCTGTATTCTCTTGCTTACTAATCCCTGAAAATAAAAATTTATATATATATAATATATATACAAACAAAAAACAAAAACAAAAACTGAAAAAGACTGGAGGAACTGCTCACCTTACATAAGTAAGGTGAGCAAGTTTTCATCTTCATTTCAAGAAGAAAACAAGAATAGAGCTGATTTTTTTGTTTCTAAAACTTCATTTTCAAATCACTCCCTACCGATCACAGACGATCAAATCAAGTTCCTCACACCTCCTCCTGCCCACTTATGTATCGAATGTACAATCCTCCAATGGAAAAGGAAATGTAAGGCACCAGCCCCAATTGATTCAAGTTATTTGTTCATTCAATCCATATGGAAAAAAGGTTCATTGAAAGACCTTGACTCCAAGGAGTATAAAGCAGGGTAACGTGGACTGCATCTTCTCGTAGCCTTCCTTGGTTGCTTGATTCAATTGGAGTATCATATTCAACTGGCTATGTAGTGTTCATTCAATCACGATAAAGCAACATGTAGTTAGCGCACCTTCATTCAATTCAAGAGAAGGAATTGGATTTTCCTTCCTAGATTGAGACAAGCAAAGCCCCTAGTCATTAAGTACTCTCATATCCATTTCCATTTCCATGTCATCTAACACAATTTCATTTCATGGGATTGAACACAAAGGAAAGGGAAGCCATACCCACAGGCTCCGCCAGTTGTTAAATGAGTTTGGAGTCCCTAGATTGCCTATTCAATCTGCATTATTAAAAGTGATCACAGTTTCACATCAAATCCAGTTTGCCATCCCTAAAGAGAGAGTCCCCATCATTATTTCCCAGGGAACCTGGATAATAAGTGCCATAGCAGCTGGGAAACATTTTTAGCGGATTAGCAATAACCAATCCATCGAGTGAACAAAAGATGTGGTAATACATGTGGGTTATATACTTTCCTGTAGGTTGTATAATTGCAATGGGTTCTGAACTAATTTTTTTCCGTATACTCCAATCTTAAATGAAATTTTAGGGTGATGGAAACAACAAACTTATAGAATGAAGAAAAAACAGATTTAAAAATAAAAAATTAAATTAAAAATTAAATGGGTGTCCCATATGGAGCTTGCATAAAGATGAGTATCATAGATACAGTTTTGTGAGAGATCTTGCTTTCTGCAATATTCGCCATCTCCTTGGATACAAGGCATTATAAATTTGTATACAAAGATTTAATTTCTTTATGCTATAAGCATATAGAAATTTGAAGTTTAGCTTGCTGTCTTGTACTGTTTCAATATTCAAGACAAGTAAAATAAAGGATTTTTTTAGTAAAGAAGTAAAATAAGATGATCATTCAATAGGTTTTATTGCTGTCGCTCCATAGCTTTTATAAACAGAAATGGTACAGTATGCTGCAAAATTGGAATAATCATATAATCAGTATTTAAATTCTCTGCATTCTCAGATCTTTTATATATAGCATGTCTTGTAATGTAACTAGGAAACAAAGCGAAGAATATGAAGTACACCAACTTCACACTAATTTGTCGATCAGGTGACTGAAGGTTCAAACTTTCCTTGCACAGAAATAATGCCTTGTCTTTTTCACATCACAATTGACAAACACAGAGAGAAATTTCCATACATGTCCATTCAAGGAGGCCAAAAGATATATTCAGTAGCTATCCATGCACTAAACGCTAACGAAATCTCTCCGTGTTCTGGACAAAATGCCTGTTTGATGATCTGATTCCACAGATGCTCATCGCAGTGTGGTAATAGAGCATGGGGCTTCATTTTAACTACACCATAGGTCCTGCTTGTAGTTACCATGAGAGGAGTAAACAATATATGCATCAAATCAGGCAGGTCTGAGTGTGTTGCGTGGGGCACTTATCCAAGCACTTCCTCCAATAGCAAATCTCCATAAAGCTTGAACATGTTCTGGAGATGCATATTCAATCCCTACTCTTGGTCCAACTAGTATCTTATCTGGTGCAGGTCCATCCAAAACCTCCAAACCACCTGAATGCCCAATGAAAACAAACACCATTTTGTCAGACTCAATATATTGTTGTCCTGGTATGTACCCTTATTTCTAAAAATAAGTCAATAATATTTGAAAGCATAGCAGTGAAGAAAATAATTAGATACAAAGATTCACTCACCAGAGGTGTAAAGTGGATGATTTGACCATTCTGTCGTAAGGCCTAATGCCTGGCCAACCTGCCAAAAGAAAAACAGTATGACAGGACAGACAATTTTAAAAAAACCATATGTCCGAACTACAATTCCCTTAAAACCAATTACGTGCATACATGCACATGCCCAGAATAGGCCCAACCTATGTATGTAACTTACAGTGTTCTATTAAACTTATCGCAACTCGAGAAGACAAACATATTTTAGCCAACCTATATATCTCTGCCCTCAAATGCAACCATATAAGGAATTCTAAAATACAATCATGATGCAAGCAACATGCACAGGTCTTGCAAAGTAAGAGAGAACTCCGTAAAATTCTGGGAAGAATACACTGGCATGATAATAGGAATAAAAAACTGCTCATAGCCCAAGTTTAGAGTGTGAAACACCCTTGAGAGAAAAAGGAAAATTTACCCAAATAGGAAGTAACAACACCTGCTAAACACTTATGGATGAGTCTCGGTTGCTATAAAAATATATTTGTGTTAACCTCAATTATCCTACCAATATCATATATGCACTAGGAAGAGAATTCGGAAGACAAACACTTTGCCAAAACAAAACAAAAGGACGACTTGATATGTAAGCTTCAGTTAGCATCTTGCAACTCGCAAGCAATTAGAGACAATGTTAAGAATTAGGTAAGAAAGACAAGACAAGAAAACAGCAGAAAAGGCCTTAGGTCATTCTTCTTAAATCGTATTAATTTCAGGATCTGAATATATATAGTAGTACATCAATTAGACTTAGTTTAGATCTAGATCTCACAAACAACTCATCAATGGATCGTGACAACACCTCATCAAAGATTAGGATTACAACTCTTGTCGATGTGGTCTCAGGGTTTGTGATTGTCTTGGGACCAATGTTATCGGAACCAGCCGATCCGACCAGTTTGGGGGCAAAACCGGTTCAAACCAGCCCTCCGAACCGGAAACGAGCAGTTCGGTACCGAACCAGCCGGTTTTGTTACCGAACCGACCGGTTTCGGTATCGAACCAGTACAAAACCGAACCGACCAGTTTCAGTATCGAACCGGTTCGGAAACCGGTGCTGCTGGTCTGCAAGGTCCATGGCCGCACGGCTTGGGCGTAAAAAAAGGGTTTTTTTTCCTAGTTTCTAACGCTGCTCTAGCACCCCCTAAAGCTATTTAAACACCCCCACCCCCTCTATTTCACTCACACTATTCATTCGAGTCTTGCAATTCTTGAGCTGAGTTTGGTGAAGAGAATTCGAAGAGCTTTTAGCAGGGTTGTTCTGAGGCAGATTTTTTGCAGATTTGAAGAACCAATTGGAGTCTTGGAGAGTTGTTGGGTTGGCAGATTTTCGAGCTACTTCAAAGATTTTTTTTTTCCCAGAGATCTTTGGGTTTTCTTCAATGGTTTTTGGAGCTGGTGGAAGAATTTTTTTTTAATTTTGTTGGGGCTGCTACATAGCTGATGTCAGAGGATTTTCAGAGGTTATTTTGGACTATAAAGGCCTTTTAGAGCCTGCTTATTGATATTTGTAACATTTTTGGTTCAGTGATGTTTTGCACTAAGTGTTATTTTGGTTATATGCACTATTACTTGCTATATAAATGATACTTTTGCATATTTGTGTATAAATGGTTTGGATTCATATGGATGGACATGAATATATATGTTTTTTCTTTAAAATATGAATATTTGATGTGTTTTTGGTAAACCGTTTTTTTTCCAGTTTCGGTCCGGTTCCGACTAGTTCCCAGTCCACAAGGTTTTCCGGTTCGATGACCGGTTCAGTTATGATAACATTGCTAGGGACTCGTAGTCTAATATTGCCCCCCTCAATCACAAGTCCAATAATTTTTGTCATCTTCAACCTAAAACTGTTGAATTGAGTTTCGATGAAGATATGCCAAAAAAACCACCAATATCTGGAAGTGAATAGCTGCTATATTTGAACATTCCCAATGAATAACTGAAATGATTGTTGTTGAGGAGCCCATTTGTTATGCTAGAATTCCCAAATGTTGATTGAAATTGTGATTGAATAATAGGACTTCCAATCTTGAATCTTGCCTATAATCTTTGACATTTAATATTCCCTCGTCACTTGTAAGGTGAGAAGTAGTTTTGGATTCTTTAGGTGGTGGTTTTGTTGGTTGACCACTAACCATTTTCACTTCATTTGGTGGTTTTTTTGGACGACCACTAACCATCATCCATTGAAACTAGTAGTTTATGCTTTACCACTAACCAATTTTCTATGAATAATGTGGTGGTTTTTGGATGGCCAGTGACCAATCTGCTTTGAATAATGCTATGGTTTCTGGTTCACCACTAACCATTTTCATTTGAACAATGTGGTGGTTTGGAATGAACACTAACCAATTTGATTTAAATAATGTGGTGGTTCCTTCGATGACCACTATCCATCTTTACTCTATCAATTTATCACCCCCCTTAAAGGGGTAGGAGAGTTTCTAGAATAACTGTTTGATAGTTTTTTGCTTTCTCTATTTCTTCTTTTTTCTATGTTTTTACCTCTATCTTGACTAGGTGGTAAGACTTATGCAACTTCTTTACCTATGGATTCTATTTCCAAGAATTCATCTTGTTGAAAAGAAACTAGGTTCGATCTTCATAATGATGTGTGTAATAGTGATTTTATGTAATTGATGAAAAGAAGAAAAATTAAATTATTATGGTAATGCTTGTCTCATGGAATTCATGAGCAAGGAATTTTATTTTTAGTATGACTCTCATTGTGATTCCTTAGGATTGGTCATAAAGTCAAATTAAGTCAATGTCATGTATGAAAGACCCTTCTTGAGCATATTATATATTTATATAAGTCCTTAAATAAGTTAGAAAGCCCTCCAAGACCAAGACTAAGTCTCCTCCTCAAGTCGGCTTCAAGAAAGATAATTATATTTCCTACAAATGACATGTCGACTCACCCTCCTACATGACAGCGAATTATGATGATAGACAACTATAAATAGGGTTGTTCATACTCCATTCCAGCACAGAATTTCAGAGATGAGTTCGGTCAAGATCAGAAGTGCGAGGGTCATGAAGGGAGCCGAATTTCCAGCGAGGAAAGAAGAAAAAGCAGCGAAGTGTTTTGAGTTGAATTGGGATTGTTTTGTGGGCTAACTTATCTTCACACGCACAAGATTGCAGGATTGTTTGCTACAGGAAAAGGACCAAAATACTTCAGTCATCTAGGTAGTCGAATTGCAGAAGAAGAAGAAGTTGAGTTAAGCAAGGAAAGATCTCTACCCTAAGCGAAGGAAATCAAGGTGCAAAAGAAGGCCATCTACATGTACTAAGGCCTCTGAATTAGGGTCGAGGAGCTGCAGGTCTAAAGCAAAGACAAGGAAGCCAAGATCTATAAGGAAGTCGATGCAAAAGCAGAAGGAGCAAGCAGTTGATTATATTTGACTCTAAATAGAGGTCAAAATCAAGAAGCTAGGTGTCTTGGTCTTGGAGAGGTTCAATAGGTCAAGGGATTTGGTCTTGGTTTTCCTCTCAAGTGGAGAGGTTTTTGCCCTGGCGAATAGCCTACATTCTGTGTCTCTTGTCTCTTTATTGTTTATGCATTGGTAATTGTTTGATGAAAGAAGAACACAATAATAATCTAAAGAGAAGAATCTAACCTAAGTAAAAAGCATTCACAAGGAGGCATCTCTCAGAGAAATCACCTAATACTTGATGCCCTAAATTTCTCAACATGGTATCAGAGCTAAGGTGACTAAGTCAAGGAAGGGAATCTTATCAAGAGACACTCAAGAATCAAATCTCAAGGAAGGCATCAAAGCAGAGATCATCTTGAAGTCAAAGGAAGCATCATAACCCTAGATCAAAGAAGTCTACAAAGAAGTATTAGGATTGTCATCAAGAGGGAGAAAGCCAAAACCCTACATCTACTCAAGTCAAAGTGTTTTGAAGACTATTCATCCAAAGGAAGCTAGATCAAAAGGTGGTATCATCTCACTCTCTATGGGATTAAGGATCATTCTTGAAGAAAACTACCTTCATCGAGGAGAAGTTTTCTATCATCATCAATGTCAAGGAAGCAGCAAGAAGGAGCATCAAGTAAGTATATTTATGTCCACATCTGAATCTGTCAAAATGTCTTTTTGCAAGGAAAGCAACAAATTGGTTGGGGCTTCAAACTATCTTGCATGGAAAAAAAGGACAAACCTGAATCTCATTGAAAATGAGGTTATGGAACATGTCAAAGGTTCTATCACTAAACCAAGAGAGGAAGATGCTCAAGCTCTTGCCAAGCATATGAAATGGGAGATTGGGGCTCAAAGTATTATCATAGAATTCATCAAGGATCCCCTCATCCCATATGTATCTAAACTCAACCTTCAAAAGAAATCTATGATAAACTGGTAGAGTTATATTCCGAAAGCACTGTTGGAGAAGTCATCTCATTAAGGCAAGAACTCTACAAGCTGAAGATGTCAAGGGAAGATGGAATAACCTCATACTTTATGAAGATATCTGAGATCCAGGATCAACTACAAGATTTGGGAGAAGTCATGTCTGATAGAGAAATGACTACAGTTGTTTTAAATGCACTACTAGAGGAGTGAGGTAACTTTAATTCAAGTATTTATGGAAAGAAAGAAGCTACTCCATTCTAGGATCTATGGTCACTATGCAAGATTGAAGAATCTAGACTAAAGGCCAAATCTGATGTGAGAGTAGGTGATTTTGTCTGATGTGAGAGTAGGTGAACAAAATCAAGCTTATGTTGCAATGACAAGAAAAAAGGGAAAGTTTGGTTCTTGCAAAAAGAAAAGGGACATGTCTAAAATTCAATGTTATGGGTGTCAAGAATATGGGCACTACAAAAGAGATTGTCCTAAGGTCAAGAAGGGCAACAAAAGAGGAAGAGATGAAGCCCATATCACCAAAGAAGTAGAGGAAGATGAAAAGAAGAAGTAAGAGATCTCTATTACTGAGATAGTCTTCCTCACCTAAGTTATTTTCAAGTTCCTAAGTCTTCTACTGTAAGATATGGCTATTCACTAAATGGGATGCATCAAGCCATCATGGAAGCATTGAAAGCAAGAGCTCGGGACATCATCATAGAGAAGACTGAAAGATGGATAGAATCTATGGAAGTCAAGGATATAGCTCTTGGGAATCTCATTGGGAACATAAGTGGCAAAGGTCATCTAGTACAAGGTTCATCATACATCAGTGAAAAGGGAACATCTATTGATGGGGATACTTTAGATCCTCAAGATTTTTGATGGAATCTTCATTGAAAGGTCCACCGATCAAGAGGAGAAGCAAGTGTTTCATCAAGAACTCCAAACTTGTGGAATTCATGGGATGATGGTATGATGACATAAAAGTGAAACAGATCAAGGGATTGAAGCTCTTTCAATCATGAAAGTTGTTGTAGGAAGTTTGGACGACCCAAAGTAAAAAAAAAATGAGGTATGTATGCTTACATTTGATATTGTGGAAGTCAATTCATATGGTTGCAGGGAAAATGGATCACTGCTCCATCTTGAGAGAATAATCAAAAGGAAGGATCTCCTCCCTCAAAGGGATGCAGAAATGCATGGGTCACACATTCACTAGATAAACATAATATGTCCTCATATGAAGAATGAGGTGGTTGACTACAATTGAGGAACTTTTATTGGAAGCTCCTGGGAATGAAATGTGTGAAGAAAGGAAGGAAGAGATCATGGAATATGCAACCATGGTAAAGGCAATCAACATCCAAAAGACCAAGAAGATTTGACTAGGATATCTCCATGGAAGATATGAAAACTCTAATGGAGTCTAAAAAGAAAAGAGACCCTTGACAATATATATCTTTGGGAGATGTGTCGATATGTATGCAAGATGTTGATGCAAACTAAAAGATGTCATGATGAAAGATCATCACAAAGGTAATATTGTTTTTAATGTTCATTCCTTTATTTTTGAACAAATATATGGATAAGTTTATGCAGGGTTGTTGAGGGAAGATCTATGGATGTCTTCCACCACCGATGCACATGTAGTAGGATGAAAGATCCTTAAGTAAACATGGCATGAAGAAAGCAACATGGCATGAAGGAAGGCCAAATATGGACTAATGGATCACTTTCTAATGATGACATGGCTGACTCATGGATGAAAGTGATGGATGGTCGGTGCCCTATGTAAAAATATCAAACATGAAGACTCCTAGATAACGAAAAGAAGCTCATGACATCATGAAGAGTTCTTCAAGCAGTTGGTTGTCCCATTATCTCCTCCTGAGGAGCTGCTATAGGTCCCTAATTAAGAGGGAGCCCGGAAACAAGTTTCTTACTTGGAAGAAACTTGGAAATTCCTAAGCCTAGAGGTAGCTTAGGTACATTCTTTCAGTAGGAATGAATACATTCCTTTATTGGAATAGATATGTCCTCCCTAATTAAGAGGGAGAGATAGACACGTCATTCTTGTCTTCACTTGGGAAGACAAAATGGAGGATTGGGTAAACATATGGCATCCGATGCTCTTTAAGGATGTATTAGGGCATCCAAGATAAGAGTAATCATTGAAGACTGGCATTCTTTGAGGACTAAGAATCCAAGATAAGAATAGTCCTGGTGGAAAACACCCCGAGAGCACGAGTGGGGTATGTTCCGAGAGATACAATGATGAGGATGTCTATACATCATTGGTCTCACCAGCATTGTGCTCTAATCTTGTGGAGAGATAGAGCTATTAGTCAAGGCCTAGCTATGTGACAATGCTCATTGATATGATGTTATATAGATGGGTTACCAATCCGACTCTTCTTATGAGAATGACCAAGTACCATTATGAATACCTCCCTAGTTAAGAGGGAGTGTTGAAAAGTAACTAGGTTCAATCTTCATAATGACGTGTAATTGTGATTTTATGTAATTGATGAAAAGAAGAAAAATAAAATTATTATTGTAATGCTTGTCTCATGGATTTCATGAGCAAGGAATTTTATTTTTAGTATGACTCCCATTGTGAGTCCTTAGGATTGGTCGTAAAGTCAAATTGAGTCAATGTCATGTATGAAGGACCCTTCTTGCGCATATTATATATTTATATAAGTCCTTAAATAAGTTAGAAAGCCCTCCAAGACCAAGACTAAGTCTCCTCCTCGCTTCAAGAAAGATAATTATATTTCCTACAAATGACACGTCGGCTCACCCTCCCACATGCCAGCTAATTATGATGACAGACAACTATAAATAGGGTTGTTCGTACTCCATTCCAGCACAGAATTTCAGAGTTTGGTCAAGATTTGAAGTGTGAAGGTTATCAAGGGAGCCGAATTTCCAGCGAGGAAAGAAGAAAAAGCAACAAAGTTTTTTGAATTGAATTGGGATTATTTTGTGGGCCAACTTAACTTCACAAACACGAGATTGCACGACTGTTTTCTATAGGAAAAGGATCAAAATATTTCAATCATCTAGGTAGCCGAATTGCAGAAGGAGAGCTCGAGTTAAGCAAGGAAAGGTCTCTACCCTAAGCGAAGGAAATCAAGGTGCAAAAGAAGGCCATCTACATGTACTAAGGCCTCTGAATTAGGGCCGAGAAGCTGCAGGTCTGAAGCAAAGACAAGGAAGCCAAGATCTATAAGGAAGCTGAAGCAGAAGTAGAAGGAGCAAGCAGTTGATTATCTTTGACACTAAATAGAGGTCAAACTCAAGAAGCTAGGTGTCTTGGTCTTGGAGAATTTGAATAGGTCAAGGGTCTTGGTCTTGGTATTAGCCAATTGGAGTCTCTATAAGAAGAATAATTTGTGTGGATTTTCCTCTCAAGTGGAGATGTTTTGGCACTAGCGAATGGCCTACATTCTGTGTCTCTTGTCTCTTTATTGTATATGCATTGGTAATTGTTTGATGAAAGAACACAATAATAATCTAAAGAGAAGAATCTAATCTAAGAAGTAAAAAGCATTCACAAGCAGTTATCTCTTAGAGAAATCACCTAATACTTGATGCCCTAGATTTCTCAACATATCCATCCATAATTAACTATCTTCTTAGCATGCTTCTGCTTTTGACATTTTTCTGATAAGTGATTTGTCTGGATGGAGATCAAAACACCGACTCTCAAAGAAATTACCTAATACTTGATGCCCTAGATTTCTCAACATGTTCGTCCATAATTACCTATCTTCTTAGCATGCTTCTGCTTTCGACATTTTTCTGATAAGTGATTTGTCTTCCCACAGTGAAGACAAGGATGGAGATCAAAACACTGACTCGCATGTGACCAAATATTTGACAATGTTGGCATTTGTGTTCAATATTCTGGACATCTTCAAGAAATCCTACGCTCTCAAACTAAACTAGATTGGAGAAATCTAGAATATGCAAGTTGTTTCCTTTGTGATATCCCAAGCCATGTCAATTTATGTTGAATGATAACTCTTCCCAAGGTCTAACAAACATCCTGGAAAGACCATTTGATTGTTCTTTTGCTTCTTCGCATTTGCTTTTTCCACTGGTGTTGATGCAATCTTGTGCTTCTGACCCATCTTCAATCACTATTTCCTTCATCAATGGACTAGAAGATTCCATTTCCATAAAGTCTTTTGTATCACAATGAACAGTAACCATTTGTACTGTGTCTTGTTTGTCACAAGTTACACCAACCATTTGCATGAGTTCATCCATATTACATGTTGCATCAAACTTCCGGATAAGATCTTCTATATCATTTGTTGCATCAATATTCTCTGATAGCTCCTCTATGTCACAACTTACATCAATATTTGGATGAGTTCATTTGTATCACAATTTGCATTAGCTTGGTTATAGATGTTGCATCAAACATGTCATCAATTTAATCTTGATTTCTCGTGATCTTATTTGCACTGCTTCAATCAATTGATCCTTCATATTGATTTGATCTTTAAGATCAAAAAGCCAACTATTCAAATCATTTCCATTATCTTTTAATTCCTTGATTTCTTGAAATGTGTTTTGTAAATGCTTTCCTACTTTACCCATTTTTCTCACGCTCAATTGTCATGCTCGCTTGTACTCACTCGCTTGATTATATCCTTACATGTCGTGCTCACTTGATTTATGTCACCTTAGGGGATAACCACCAAGGTCAAGCATGGTAACAAGAGTACAACCAAGAGCAATCAATCATCCAATTCAACTTGTGATCCATAATAGAATGCCCTTAAACATAAAATGAAAGCACTTGATTACAAAAATGGTTGATGTACCTTACAATAGATGACCCACCTCCAACTCATGAGTAAGCTAGATGTCATAAAGCATTGGCTGAAGCATGGATGGAGGGATTTTGAAGCTAGTTATATGTAGATCATCATAGCACTACTAGCTTACAGGATTATCAAAATAGGAGAAAATAATTTCTCCTAAGAGCTACCCACTTGGGTGGGTAACACAGAACACCTGCATAGTTCGCTCAAGGTGATATTGTTCATTATTGTAATCTTCTTTATGTTTTTAATATTTAATTAATACAAAAAATTTGATCCCCCCACTCCCCACCATAAATGCATGTTCAAACTTCAAATGGTTTGAATGTTTTTCCCATTGAAATGAATGCTAATCATTGTGTCGAGAGGCGCTCTATAGCCTGTTAACCACTCAAATTGCATTTGAAGACTTGTCAAAGACTCCATGGTCAAAGCACACTTCAAAGAATTCCACCACCATTGGATCTTGTCAAAATTCCAAAATTCATCTATTGCTTCTCATCATTTTGTAGTTCAGATTCCGCAGCCCTACAAGTATATTGTAAAAAGAATTCTAGTATGATGAAAAAGAGTCATGTAAAATGCCTAGGTATCTTAGGACTTTACTAACAAGTGAGTTCACTCTAGGGAGTATTTTTCCTTAGCTCATTATTTGTGTTTTTAAACACTTACAATTAGTTAAGTTTTTTCTCCGAGATATAGCCCAAAGCTAGAGTGTGGCTTGATGGCAGAGTCTTAGGTGAGTCCTAGTTTCTAGAGTCAATGTATATTACCATACTAGATCATCTCTAAAGTTTCACGAAATTTGGTTAAGTCTAAGTGTCAATTTTTTAATTGTTAAAAAATTTCCGCAAGCGAGATTTTTAATAATTATTTGATGTAAAATGTAATAAGTGTTGTCTATAGAAGTTGTAGGGGGTATGAGTACTCAAAATTAGACCTTTATACCTCAACTTTCTATCTAAACACACTTTGGGGGTCAAAAAATGTATGTTTACCCCTCAACCCATATTTTCCAATTTTTGGCAAAAAAACTCGCAAAAAAATTAGCCAGAAAATAAAAATGAGAGAAAATAAAAAAATTCTCTCCAAGTGGAAAATGATAAAAAATGAAGTGAACTTTCCAAGAAGTAAAGTCAAATCAAAAAGGAATGTGGACTCCATGAATCAAGGAAGTCACCCTACATAAAATAATTCGATGGTCCAAAGGCTCAACAACTGGTTCAGAAAAATGCATTTAAAGAGGAGGATAATTCGAGTTCCAAAAAGGTGATAGGGTTTTGGTAAAGATAAGGTTCTCCCACTACTCCAACACTAAATTTTCCCTCCAACCAAGTACCATTTGTATCAAATGGCTATCCTCTTGGAGATTTGTGCAAGCTCACTAAGGGTCAGGTTTTTTTTCTTGGAATTAGTCATTTCCTCAAGGGACCACGACATTTTCACTTGGAGAGGGATCCTCTCCCATTTTTTTTCTATAAATTGAGGCCTTGGCTCCTCATTTTGAACATCGTAAAATTGAGCTACTTGACCAAGCAAAGCTCTGCAAAATTTTTGTACTGGAAATTTTTTTGATCTTATAAAGAAAGATTTTGGGGACACATGCTTTGTGGTGTTATTCTTCCACTTCTATGGTAATGTTTTTCTGGTTTATATGTGCTTAATGCTCTAACACAATTTGATCTATAACTTGTTATTTTCATATGCCATTTTGTGGATTAAATTTTTTTGATCTTATGAAGAAAGACTTTGGGGACACATGCTTTGTGGTGTTATTCTTCCACTTCTATGGTAATATTTTTTTGGTTTATATGTGCTTAATGCTCTAACACAATTTGATCTATAACTTGTTATTTTCATATGCCATTTTGTGGATTAAGTTATGCAAGGTATCTTGTGTAATTTTTTGGATTGGAGGACCACTCTAGATCTAGAAGCGTTAGTGGGTTTTTGGTTGAACCCCTAGTCTTCTTCTTCATTGTGTAGTCCAATCCCTTGTGGATGTAACAATATCTTTTGAAGTATGTAGAGATCTATAATTTTCTGACTCAGATCTTCAGCATTCGGTAAGTTTTTGGTTGAACGAACCAACTCTTAAGGGATAGAAGTGGAAGAACCAACATCAATTATCTCTCAAGGGCTTATGAAACGATTTTTTTTGAAGAGGGAGTTTTCCTTGCCATAGCTTGCAAATATCACCAATTTCAATATCTACTTATTTATATATGTGCTTCTACTGATTCGATCTAGCTAATTTAGAGCTTATTTCTTGCTTGCCCAAGAACGGAGGTGTCCTCATACTCTTGTGGCTAGCTTTTGTATTCTTATGTATATATTTCTGATCTTTCTCTTGCTTCAAATCTGATCATCCTCTTCTTGGCTTGCGCAATTCCTTGTGGAGACTAGACGGCTAGGGTTTTGAGGACGATTTTGAATGGATTAACACTTGGAGGCTTGAAAATCACGGATCTATATTTTTTGAGGCCCTTTTTCCCTTGGCCGTGGACATAAGAGAGGATCTCTACTCCTCTCCTGCGCATTTTCTCTCTTGAAACTTGGACTATTAAATTTTCTTAGGGCTATATTGTTCTTTGTTGTAGATAATTGCATTTAACAAACTTATTCAGCATTTCATATAACACTCACCCCATAAAATGATATCATCATTAGCAATTAAGTAGAAAGAATAATAACATCAACATTGCAGCGAAACAGAAAAGATCAACAGAAGAAAAGCATGCATAATAGAGACTCTAGGAGTTAGGTCAAAGACCAAAGAAAAACCCCAATCAATTCTTCTTCTATTAGATATTCAATTGTTTAGCTGAGATACAAAGTACAATGAGATAAATCAATCACAACGGGCCTCCAATTCAGTTCAAAACTTCAATTGTGAACTGAATGAAATAAGCCTAGGAGAGAGAGTTGTTATCACATCACTGTCTAGAGTGACATCATAAGTAACATCGGCATTATTCGTTGTCATCATCTATCATAGGAGTAAGGACATTGTGTTGCCATCATATAAGGGCAAGGTCATGAATCATATCATAATCATTGTCACATACTAAGTCATCATATCTCTCACTATCATAAATCATTGTTGCATCATCATCATCATGTCATTGTTATTGTTTAACATAAGCAAGGTCACTGTCAATACACCCAAGTCGCTGCCATTCAAGATCCATGATATCCATCACTGAAGTATTAGGGTTATTGTCATTGTTATATATATAAGGTCATTGTTAACACTAAGTTTACTGTCATGCCATAACAAAAGGCACTCTAACACAACCATATTACGGGCCATTATAATGTATCAAGGTCATTACCATAATGCCAAGGGAAATGTCATATATCTTCTTCCTTATCTCTATCTCTGCAGCTTTTATAACCATTCAACATCATCATATATAAAGAGAGTCATACCAGGGAACGAGGCCTCTTCACTTTGCAATGCTATAGTCATGATGTGTTGCCACTGTAGTAATATAATGCCATTGTAATAATACGCTGCCATTCAAATGATGTCGTGTCATTGTAATAATACATTTCCATTATAATAATACGTTGCCATTGTAATAATGCGTTGTCATTGAAATGATGTCGTTTCACTATAATAATATGTTACCACTGTGTGAAGCGTTGCCAAATGATATGATACATTGCCACTGTAAACCAAATGTGATGACTAAAATAAATGTGATGCCTAGAATCAATGTGATGCCCAGAATATAATAAATCTATGCCCATAATAAATGCAATGCCCAAAATAAATCGAGTCACAAATCATGGATGCGAGCCTCTGAAGTGTTGTGTGCCACAGATATGCAAACCATCGAGCAACTTCAAAAAATGAACCAGATGAATTCAACTAATATACATGAGCCTTAGAGATTATTTAACGAGCTTGCGAACCTCAGAGCCTATAGATGCAAGTTTTCCCCACTCCATAGTCTATGTCCAAAGAGCCATATGAATACTCGTTATATACAATTCAATTGGGAGATATATAACCTTTACTTTAAGTGGGGCCAAGTTAGAATTTTACTCATTTGGCACTTTAAAAAAAAAAAACTTTAATAAAACACCTTTTTGTTAATTTGGCAGCTTAGCGAAAAATTCCAATCATGGGACTAGATTCCTCTTTTCGCGAGGACCAATTTTGACTTTTGAAGCACTTGATTTGGACAAGGGAAAGTGTATTTTTGAATTGAAGCCCACATGTGCACAAAAGGACAGGTCGGCCCAAAAGAGAAATTGGTCACCCTCGAATAGCTATAAACACAAGTCAAGTGACCCTCATTTGGACATCATCATCATTCTTCTTTCCTTCTGGAAGACTTGAAACCATCTGATTTAAAGTTGGTAAAGCTCTATAGTGAAGGTGAGCATATATTTTATGCCATAGTTCACATGGATTGATATCATTATGCACTAATCCTCGAGTTGATTGTTTCAAGAGTCTATATAACCTTCCTTCACGAACTCCAATTACTCTAGCAGAGTTTATACTTGAGCCCTTGGGCCATACAAGGACTTGTCCATCAACAAATGCTATTGGATGGTTCGAAACGCGTCAGAAAAAATTCTCCGATCTGATTTCTACCAAAATAATATTTTCTTAATTCATTATGGATCACAGAAAACTGAATTCAGAAATTAGAAACCAAGTTCTTTTTCAAACCTAGTACATATAGTATGTTATTAAGATGAATACTTTCACCGGATTCCAGCTTAATGGATGTTGTCCCAAAGCCTTTGACTGCATAATTGTTGTCATCTCCAAGTTATATCTTTTGAGATAATCTTGTTTCCATCGGACTTGTGAGATTGTCACGATCTCTTGTCATGTGTCTTGAGGCACCACTATCTACCAACCACAACTCATCGCTATTTGCAACATATAACCAGTAAGAGCAGAAAAATAGACGAAATCTTTGTCACTTGAATCTTCATTCTTAGGTTTCTTTCGATGTTCATCAACGTTTGTTGTGGTAGAATGTTGCTTTCCCTTTCTCTTTCCATCATTCGATATTTCGAGACAATGGCTTCTATAATGACTAAATTTATGACAATGATAGCATTGAATCTTTGACATATTATTCTTCCCTTAAGGATCATGTCTTCTGTTAGCGCTCGAATCTGCCTTAGGCTGAAATAAGGCAAGACTCAAGGCCACATCAAACCACGCTCAGCCTCGTAGCTAGCCCTACGAGGACAGGAGAGGGCTCTCTCCGGGTCAAACTCGGCAAAAGATAATCGAAATGGCTCGACATGACCGAATTGATGACTGTTTTTAG
>APFE030096944.1:56927-101540 GCA_000404065.3 Pinus taeda
TAGGTGTCAAATCATCGGGTCTCCTACGAGCCAATTCCCGGTCTTCCCAAATCTTTCACAGCTCATAAAGTTCATGCTCATCCTCCAATTGTTTGTTGCGCTGCTCTAAGTAGTTGATCACCCATTTAGCCATCTGCAATTTCTTTTGCAGCGACTCATTCTTGGCCTTTTGCTCTCTGATGATCTCTTTGAGCTCTAAATTGGGCGAACTAGCATCAACATCAATGATACCGGTGTCCTGAACTCCTGAAGGACCCTCATCAACCATGGGTCTCTTGCCCCTGTCCTAACTCTGTACCTGTGCTGATGTGTCGGGGTCTTCCTCTGTACTAAGGGTACCATCCTCTCTATGTTTCAACACATGAAAAACGGAATGCTCATCATATGTACCCGTGTGAAATGCATCAACAAACGTACATGGTACGCATAGAGACGTGAAAATCTGCCCTCACAGCTGAAATACCAATGATGAGTTTCATCAATGGTGCAAACTCATCTTTCACGTATCTGAAAGGAAAGGCCGCGCTCAAGTGTCTGATATATGCGGGCATGACATATGGCTCATAATAATATCTGTCCAGCATTTGGCGTTTACTCCATTCGTCCCCCACATTTGGTATCCCGGTGGCCTGAGAAATAGTGTCGGGTGACAAGGTGAAATCCAATCCAGCAAGGTTTACATGACCATCCTGTAGGTTAAGGACAAATAGACGGACCAGTTCCCGATGATGCTGAGTTTGTGAGATCATCTCACAATACTGGTAACATGATTGGCGCCGAAAACAATCCATTGCAAGTGGGCAAGCTTGCAATTGAGCCAAAGAAGTAGGCTCCTCCCTAACATGCTGTCCACTCTTGCCACCCCTGTGATAATCTCTGTGGACATTAGGCACATTGACTTCCGGTGTTAGCAGTCACTTTTTCATAATCCTGCTATATATTTGACTCGGTCTTGACATGTTCTCTAACAACAAGGTGGATGGAATATATATATTTGCTGATATAAAACTGTGTGCCAAAGTTGACTGTTGACTTTTTGTCTCTTTATCAAAATGCTGTAACCAAGGGGACATAAATGACGGGAATTGTTAGGAAAAGGGAAGCATTAGGGAAATGGGAACAATGGAAATAAAATGAGGAAATTAGGGAAGGGACAAGGGGGATAGAAATGTTTTAGGGTTTTGAAATAAGGTAGGGATCATATGGTTATAGGAGAAGGGAGAGTTTAGGGTTTTGAGAGAGGAAGATGTAGGGTTTGATGAGGGATGATTGGGAAAAATAGTTGGGGAATATAGGCAATGGGAAACAAGGGAAAAAGAAACCTTGGCAACAATAATTTTTTAAAACCCTACCCCAAACTTTGCGCTTGAATCCTTATAGCAATTTGATAAACATGGAGGTTTTGTACACTTGGTTCTCATGACAAAGATATGCTAACTTCTTCATATATACCATCAAAAAACAAAATCAAGTCATGATTGCAAGCCTACCTGAGAATTTAGGCATGAGGAGAGGTAATTTGAGCGATTCCTTGGTGAATTGCAGGCATAAACCCTATGTGCCGCGCGCTTTACCCAACGCGCCGCGCGCTCTGAGTGCGCCGCGCCTGTGTTAAATTACACAGCAAAAGGTGGCCTGATGCGCCGCGCGCCCAACCTGATGCGTCGCGCGCCACATAGGTCATTTTGCAGGAGGCTTGTGGAGGCCTTCCCGGTGTCCAAATTGGGTGCAGGATAGCTCGTTGAAAAGGTCTTTGAGTCTACTTTCCAACCCAACTGAAATTTTTCAATTTGGAGTTCATTTGCCTTGTCAAAAATCAAATCTCCCAAGACTGGTCAAAATGTGCCAAATGAGACTGCCTCAGGGCAGAGTGCTATTGCAGTCAACTTTTGAATGCCTTCCTCAACTCCAAATTGAGCTTATGATAGCTCATTGGAAAGATCTTTGTGTCTAGTTATCATTTGACTCATCAAGAAAGTCATTTGGCCAACCAAGCTAGGAGAAAACTTGATTTTCCCAAGGTCACTTCAGAGGTGCATTCAATTCTCCTGAGGCAAAGGTATTTTTGACATTTCTCTAAAACCATGATACCTGTGTAAAAAGTGAGGGAGGTTTTTCTTCTTTGGCATGTTGTGGACAAAAACCTCTCTCAGTTTTTCGAAATTCATCTTTGATTGCTCTGAAACAGCTTTTGAGTGAAACTTGTCTCGATGTGTGAAACAAGGGATTTTGTCGAAATGAAGCGAAATGAAGGGGATAAGGGGCTTCTAAATTCTTGGGGAAAATTTTGAAAGTAGGGAGGGATGTTAGGAAGCAGGGGAAAGTGGAATCTCAGAAATCGAGTGAGGGGAAGGGGTCCAAAAGGGCAAAACACAAGCCCAACCTAGAAAATTGCCAGGTTGTAGCAAGAAACTAGGGTTTGTGCAAAAATGAGGAATTTGAGGAATCTCAGTGATGGGAAGTGTTTGATAAGGTATATTAAGGATAGGGGAAGGTGTATGAACATCTGGATACAAGTTTTGCTAATGATTTGACCGTCCAAGAGAAATTGCCTTCAAAACCCTAGGAGAGGGAAATGAACCTTACCTAGGTGCAACTGAGGCATGAACAAGGTGTGAAATGACCCAATGGAACCTGACATGATGATAACAACCTTCTGAATGATGATAGACTCAGCTGAATGGTGAGATGGACTGACATTTGGACAATTTTGAAAAGAGTGAAATCAAACCCTAGACCTAATGCCTAGTGACCAAATTTTGCTTGAAGACATGACAAAATTTGACCTTGACACTCTGAGACCACTTTGTAAGAGCATATTTGATCACTGGAGGAAGGCTGGAAAGACTGACACTAACATCTTCTACCTTCAAGTCTTCTATCTTCATTTCTTCTTTGGAAGCCAAATTTCTTTCTTCCTCCTGCCTTCGTGGAACATGTTGCAAACGCTTGAAAGTCACATTCTTCAAATCTTTGAATCCTTCCCTTTGATATAAGTCTAGATTCTTCTCGAGTACATGAGATCCATAGTTCTTCGAAACTTGGAATTTCCTTCCTGCCACAGATACTAGATGTAAACGATTCCCATGAGTCAGGAAAACCATTAATTGTTGTAGTCACAAGTTCGTTTTCAAAAATAATTTCATCAATTGTTTGAAGTTCATCTCTTAGTTGAGAGATCCCCATGAAATATGACACCACAATATCATTTCTTGACCTTTTAACATCACGAAGCTCATTCTTCAAGCTTATTGCTTGACCAATGTTGTTGATGGTGTATAGTCCAACTAGGGCATCATACATCTTCTTTAAAGTGTCAAGATTTGCGACATATGGAACCAAGTGATCTCTGATATAATCCACAATAATACTCCTAGTTGTGATGTCATTCTTCTCATATTTTGTTAATGACCTTGCCCTTTAAAATATCCAACCATCATTTTTGCAAGAATGAGATCAATCCTAGTCTTCCAAGCCCTGAAATGTGTAGCTCCTTCCAACTTGTTTTTTGACTTCATACAGGAACCCATAGTTATAGATAAGAAATGAGATTGTAGATGTAGGTCTCTTCAATGCTCTTTCCTCTACCAAAGCTCTTCAAGAATGATCTCAATATCCTTTCCTTCACTAAATCTCAAATTCCATGTTGATTTTTCGAATGCAATAGATACGAGCACTAATTTCTGAAAACTGATAATTACTTCTAATGATGTAGATATTCTTTTAGCACTTCCAAGTTATCATTAAGTAATTACACTTCAGAAATTCAACCATAAATGCACAACAACAGTAGAGATCACAATGTACAAAGACAACACACGATTACACTAGGAAAACCCACTTGGGGGAAAAACCAAGCAACCTTTTCCTTAGAGAAATTCTTCAATTCAATAAGAAATACACCTAATTCTACTAGTCAATATGATGGTCAAACTGCCCTCTTGTCAAGCCCAACAAACTCGGCCTTGTCTGATCTGCCTAGGCCAGATTTCAACCTCCCAGAAACTGCCCAGAAACTCGACCCTTCTACCCAGAATATGCTTCCCAGGATTTCAACCTATTGCACATAATATGCTCAGAAACTCGCACGTGCAAAGGAATATGCTTGAAATATCTTCGTCCTTCTTCTTCATCCTTCTTCTTCGTCTCCTTCATTTGTATGCCCAAAAGATACTTTTTTGTGTGAGTGATTGAATTGTGCCTTGTGGAGGAAGTCATGTGCCTTATATATAGTGTTTTTCCTTGCTTGAATATGTGTATCTTCACTAGGGCCGACTGGACCTGAAGGAGGGCCAACTTGACAAGTTTGGAGCCAAAAATTCAAAATTCAAATTTTTCTCTTTTAAAACCAACATGCATAACACGTCTTATATTAATTATTTCAAGGTCTAATCAATAATGTTAAAAATCGGATGTTCTATGTTGTAACAATCACTTATTACAAAACTTCCTTATATTGCAATATTAGTTAAGCAAAAGTAGATAAAACATAAACCAAATGCACAATAGAAGACAACCAAGAACAAATGAGACAGAGAGAATTTAGGTCCAATGACCAGGGCAAAACCCACAAGAGAAAAACCCAACCAGATTCTTCTTCTATTAGATATCAATTGTTCAGCAGAGATACAGACTACAATGAGAGATCAAGAGAATGAGTAAGTTCACCCAAATCTAAACAAGTTGTAGCATGAAGATCACTAGTAGCAACAGCAGATGCAAACATTGAATCAACCTTCCCTTCAACTGAATCAACACTGGAACACTGAAGCACTAAATCAACCTTGGCTCACCAAGTTCTACTCTTACTCTCCAAGTCTCTCTCTCTCACAATCTTCTTCAAGTTTCTCCAACTCTCTCTCAAGTTCGAATTCTTCTTTCACAATGCACAAGTAGTAGTATTCAGGTGAGAAGACATGAAACACATATATATGAGGAGCAACAAATTCTTGTCATAAAGAAGGAGCAATACGCATTCCTTGAGGAAGAGTAACATAAGCCATTAAGGAGAGAGGCAATGCATGCCTTCAATGGAGGAATCTCTTATGACATGCCTTTAATGAGTGTAAGAGGAATATGTAGTGTCTTTAATGAGTGCGTAAGAGAGAGTGTAACGTATCATTAAGAGAGAGAGAGTTACATAGTGCCATATGAGTCATCAAGGAGATGTTGAAGAATCTAGGGAAATTAGTGATAATAGGATTCTTCTAGACTTGATAACAATTTGTGAAGCACTTTTTCAATTCTTCTTGTTAGCTTGATCTTCTTCTTATTATTAGTGTATGTGTGTTTACTTCATCAAATTGCTACCAAAACACAAGATATTGGCTCTCTGCCAGGGAAAAACCTCTCTCTCTTAGAGAGGAAAACCCTTTCATAAATTTCTCTTATTGAAGCTTCTATTGATCAATGCCAAATCCTAGACCCTTGACAAGAATATCCCCCAAGCACAAGTCAAGTCTTTGTCAAATCGAGATGGGGAACAAGCCCAAGTGCAACCCAATTGATGGGGAACAAGTCCAAATGCAACCCATTTGGGAGAGGGAATGTTCTATTTCAGAGGGAGTCTGGCAAATCAATTCCCATCCATGATGTGTTGCATGTGCCAAGAATGGAGATGAACCTGATTTCTATGTCTAATATCCAGGATAAAGGGTACAATGTACTCTTTAGAGGGGTGCAAGTGTTGATTAAACGTCAGGAGTGAAAGTCACCCATAGTTATTGGAGTTGGGAGTGGCAGACTTTACAGGTTGCAGATGGTTGCTCCAAAGGAACTAGTGAGCAGCAATGATCTAAGAGATCAAGGAGAGCTATGGCATAGGAGGATGGGCCATATCCATCACAGAGCACTTAAATTGCTCTAAGAGACGGTGACAGGTGTTCCAGAGGTGAGCACGAAGCACGATGATGTATGTAAGGGATGTGTATTGGGGAAGTTCACCAAGGCAGTTTTTCCAAGGAGTGACACCAGATCCAAGGGTGTTCTTGATCTAGTACATTGTGATATATGTGATCCAATGTCGACGCAGTCTCTCAAAGGGTACGAATACTTCGTAACCTTTATTGATGACTACTCAAGGAAAACTTGGATATACTTCTTGAAGACTAAGGATGAGATTTTTAGTCACTTCCAAGAGTTCAAAGCTCTTATGGAGAATTCGACGGGTAGGAAGGTGAAGGTTCTTCGGTCAGATAATAGAGGCGAGTACACAAGGAAAGCCTTCTAGGCATTTTGTACCAAGGAAGGCATCAAGAGAGAGTGGGCGGTTCCTTACAACCTGCAGCAAAATGGGGTTGCTGAGAGAAAGAATCGTTCAATATCAGAGACAGTGAGGGCCATGTTGTTTGCGTTGGAAGAATAATTTGTTATTGATGTCAAAGGTGTTGAGAAACCAATATACTTGAAGATTAGGATGATTTCTCTTGCTGATAATTGCTTGTGAATATATGTTAGCTTCTTATTACTTTTATTATGTTCTCTTCATCAAACAATTACCAAAACATAAACCATCAAAATCACAAAAAGACAATGAACACGAGATATAGGCTCCACACCAAGGCAAAACCTTGCAAGGGGGAAAACCCAACCAACTTCTCTTCTTATAGAATCAGATCAAAGTGAGAAATCTAGACCAAGGCCTCCCACAAGACCCAATTCAGCCCTCCTTTAAACCTTCCTTAACCAAGTCAACGATGGTCAAAGCTCTTCAAATCTGGTCAAACTCTGATTTTTGGCCCCTGCAACTTGATCTAAAATTTTTGGCCCCTGCAACAGTCTAAAATTTTGCACATGTGATAGAAATTAGGGAAGAAATCTCACATGTGTGGCAAAATTCTCTCTCCTTTAACTTTCACACTTCTTCTCGTCTTTCGCTAGTTTTGTCTCACTTCTTGACACAGAAATCGAAATTGTGAGTGAATGTCCACATGAGGTCAAGTTGCACTGTATATATACACATCCAAGAGGTCGAATAGGTCCCCTCTAGGGCTGACTTGGTCTTGTGGGGACAAAATGACTCTTTTTTACTCGAAATAAATTTTTCTTTCTTTTACAAAATAGTCCAAATCGGACTTTGACACACGACAAATTTTCTTTTAACTTCAATAGGCCCTAGAAGCATGAAGAACATGCTTTGACAAAAAAAAATAGTAATAATAACTTTTTCTTTTTCTTCTTTTTGCTTTTTCATGAAATACATAATGATACAAGTACAATAATAATTATGAAGACCGAACCTAGTTACATATTTCAATAAATGGATGACTAGATGAAAATAAGGATGCCATAGATTCAAAGAGCACATTAAGCCATTTCCAATGAGCTATAGCAGGCCTCCTCACTCCTCACTGATGAAAGGAAATGAATTTTTAAAGTAAAGAAACCAATTTTTGTCCCCCTCTTCAAGTCGTCTTACATAAATGTAAGTCGATCCCTCTCCAAAAGGCATTTTGGTTCAATACATGGTTGAATTAGTATAACTAGACAACACAACTCCTCTATTTGTTCGTCCATCTTCGCCAAGGAAGAAAAAAAGCTTGGACCTGAAGTAGTAAGATAAAGTTCATAGCTCATGAACTTAGAGGCAAGATAAAGAAATGTTTTTGTGATTGTTATCTCTGTATTGGATCAAGGTTTATTAATGGATTTCTGATTAGTTTTTGGAGCCTTTTTTTGCTGGATTTCGACCTCCTTTGCTGCCTCTTGTGGAGAAGAATTTCGAACCTCTTTCCTCTTTCTTGAACTCGACCCTCCTATGGAAGTTTTAGGCCTAGAACAAACATCAGCCTCTGAAGTTTTCAAACCCCTATACACAACCTTCTGGAGCAGACTTCTCAACTTTCATTTGGAGCAAAACCTTCGGCCTCTTGGAGCAGAACTCTCAACCCTCAGTGGAGCGGAATTCTCAGCCTTTGTGGAACACAAAACTCAAACTTGTGGAGCAGGAAGTTCAAACCATTATACCTTGGCATGTGGAGCAGATTCTTGGCCCTAGACTACGGCATCTTTGTGACATTTCAAATCCTTGAAACTCGGCCCTGAGGTAGGAAAGTTCGGACCTGTGACAAATATATAGCAAACTTAGAGTTTTGGCCTTGTGACAAAGCTATAAATGACTCTGACCTGTGAAGAATTTCAATCTTATAGAGTGCAAACATAACCTCAGTTTTGGAGCAGCCTCTTTTGTATTTTTTGGAGCAAATTTGAAACTATTTTGAAGACTATTTGGAGCAGCTCTTCAAACCTTATTTGAGGCAGATTTTGAACCAATTCTTAAAGAAGTTCATGAGGTGTTTGAAGCAAACTTGAAGCCTTATTTGAAGACCAACACTTGAAGACTTGTTGTAGCATATTTTTGAACAGTCTTGTTGATCCTTTGTTGGAGCAGCCTTTGGAAGCCTTATTGTAGCAAGACTTGAAGCATTCTTGGAGCAGGTTTGAGAAAACTTTCTAGATCTCTTTTGAAGTGTATTTGAAACTTATTGTGGAGACATCTTACAGAAGCTGATTGGAAAGGTTGGAGCCTAGGAGGATTGGAGTTCTCATTTTGACCAAGTTGGTGCTTGGATTTGTTCAAGGTTGGAGCCTTGAAGGAGTCAATAATTTTGTTGTACAAGTTGATGATTGAGATGTCCTTTTAGAGGATTGGAGTCCTCACTATATTCATCAATAAAATTATTTTTTATTTTATCCCTTGTGTTTTGGTCTAACTTGTGATAAAAATCTTAACTGACATAATATTATAATTGAAAGAAACATTGATTCCCCTTCCCACCCCTCTAAGTATTTCCAACAACTGTTATCAGAGTCAACTTCTTTAAGATCAGCCTAACAACTGGAAGAAGGATTCTTGCATCACAATGGTCAGTAAAAGATGGTAAGGTCCCCCAATTTGATGGAACAAATTTTTCCTTCTGGAGTACTTCTTAATGTTTGTTGGAGTCGAAGTTTGGAAATCTGTAACAGATGGATACAAGATCCCACCTCCTCTTCCAACAAATCCGGACAGGAGGAAAGCATATGTGGCAAATAAAAAAGCATTAAATTCTATTAGCAAGTGGTCTGTCAAATTCAGAATTCACCAAAGTTATGGGTATTAAAATAGCTAAAGAAATGTGGGACAAGCTCATCCATATTTATGAAGGAGATGACAAGGTCAAAAAGGCAAAGCTTCAAACCTATAAAAGGCAGTTTGAGAGTCTAAAGATGAATGATGAGGAAGATATTGTTGTTTATTTTCTCCAAGTAGATGAGGTAGTCAATTGTCTCAAAGGTCTAGGTGAAGATGTCAAAGAAAATATTATTATCCAAAAGGTCTTGAGATCTCTTCTAGATCGTTTGATGCCAAAGTTTGTGCCATAGAAGAACTAAAAGATTTGGACTCTTTGTCAATGGATGAACTTCATGGAATTCCCACAGCATACGAAATGATGTCAAGAAATTCAACTCATAAGGAAGTTGCATTCAAGGCATCCAAGACATCAAGAAAAGGAAAGAATTGTGATTGCAGCATCAATGATTATGATATTGAAATGGCACAATTTGTCAAGAAGCTAAATAAAGGATTTGTTAACCACTTTGTGTCAACGACCCCATAGCAGTACACCCCCTTTTTTGCAAAAGGGATATTGCCTGATCGATGTGTCTGTGTCGTCCAGTTATCGTCATCAACCTGATCATCATGTTATAATGTAAACCCATTCTACATGTATATGATGTAAATAATCTCAGCAGAACCATGTCATGTATGTAACAACCTTGGTAAACCTACATTTCTAGTGACGATCTCCATTTTGGGAGGTTTTTTGTCTCACTGATCTATTCTCGGATGATCAACAGAATTTTCCCATCCAGTCTTACCCCAAAGCTGGAATGGATTTTGTCACTAAGATCTTAGGCGAGTCCTAGTGTTCTAGATCAAGTCTATGTAAAAGTAATTTGGGAATAATCCTAACTATTTGGTTAGATTATTTTATTACAGATTACTTGATATGCTGGATTATATTTGTGTCGCAGAAGTGGGTGGTCTGTGAGAGTCTTTTACAAATGGGTTTTCCCCTTTATGATGTAAAAATATGAAAATCATGATGTAAAGTGTCTTAAGGGTTGGAAAAATAATTTATCCCCTCATAGGTTAATTAGTTAAATTTTTTGGCCAAAAATTAATTAAAATCCTAAGCCAAAAATTTAATTAATTCTAGGTCCTAAGTAAATTTAAATTCTCCAAAAGCAAAATTCGTCAGTCCTAAAAAAATAAATTTTAAAAGGTCCCGAGACTAAGGTAAATTAATTATTTTGATGAATTTGAAACCTTTGGTCCCTGGGGATTGAGTCAAAGTCAAAATGTTGGGGAAATTAACTCAAAAATTCTATTTTTGAGTTAATTAAAATGCATTTAAATAAAAATTTCGAATTTCCTCAATATTTAAATATTTCGATGGATGAGATTAAAAGAAATTTTAATCTTCATCAACGCTCAAAATTGTTTTGACGAGGATCACTCGAACTAGCCATTGGAGGATTTATCTTTAAATAGGAAGTCATTTGTCAGTTGAACCATCCAATCTCTAAGTCGTGTGCTTAACAAGAAGCTCTAGTGTAATCTTTTTTCTGGATAATAAAGAAAGACTTTGGGGTTAAATTCTATTGGTGTTACTCTTCATGGGAATACTGTAAGATGTTTTATTTTCATGCATGATTTTTTCTAAAGCCTAATCAATGAATGAATTGAATTGATTTACAATGAGCAATGAAGCATAATAAATAATACAAAAGCATTTACAGAAATAGAAACAGCAAGTTTCTACTAAGAAATAGAAACAGCAAGTTTCTAAGAAGAAACTGCTAATAAGATCACAGACGATCTTATCCAAATGAGCATTAAACACTAAAATAGCATTATTCTAATACCCTCCCTTAATGCTCAATTTATTTACAACACCTATAGACCCTCTAAATTTTACAAACTTATTGGGACCAAGGGGCTTGGTGAAAATGTCTGCTGGCTGCTCCGTTGTGGGAACATACAGCAACTGAATGGATCCGTCTTCAACAAGCTATCGAATGTAGTGACAATGAGTTTCTACATGCTTTGTTCGTTCATGGAAGACTAGATTCTTGGCGAGTTTGAGCACTCCCTGGTTATCACAGAACAAGGGAGTAGGACTTGCCTGGGAAACATGCATATCCGCAAGCATACGTCGAAGCCAAACTACCTCACAAGATGCCTTAACTACTCCCTGATACTCTACTTTTGTCGAGGAGAGAGCCACTGCCTGCTGCCTCTTACTAGTCCATGTGACAACACCAGATCCCAGACTAAACACATACCCAGCTGTAGATTTACGGTCATCAACCGAACCCGCCTAGTCGGAATCTGTATAACCACTGAGTGTAGGATCTGAACTCCGAGTGTACAGAAGTCCATAATCAGGAGTGCCACTCACATAACGCAGCACACGCTTCGCTGCTATCCAATGATCAGCCTTAAGAGCTGACATGGAGCGTGAAATGTAGCTCACTGCAAAACTGATATTAGGTCTAGTGGTAGTAAGGTAGATGAGGCTGCCCACTAATTCCCTGAATAAAGATTCATCCACAAGTGGTGAGGATGATTGAGTTGAAAGTTTGAGCCCTGGTTCCATAGGAGTCGTTGCAGTTTTGCAATCCTGCATTCTGAACCTGTCCACAAGACTTTTGGCATACTTGGACTGAGAGAGAAAGATGTTGTTCTCAATCTACCAGACTTCAACCCCCAAACAGTAATGAAGAAGTCCCAAATCTGTCATATCAAAAATGCTGCACAAATCTTGTTTGATCCCATGGATCAAAGGTGTTGAACTGTCAGTAATGATAAGGTCATCCACATAGACAACCACAAACAGAATATCATCCCCAGTATGTTTGATATATAGGTTTGCATCAGATGGACTCCGCTGAAAGCCATGATTTGTTAGGTACTTATCAATTTTCATATACCAAGCCTAAGGGGCTTGTTACAGACCATAGAGTGCTTTGACTAATCTACAGACTTTCTGTTCTTGACCGGCAACCTTGAAAATCCTGGAGGCTGCATCATGTAGACTTCTCCCTGTAAGTCACCATTCAGAAAAGCACTCTTTACATCCATCTGATGGACTTTCCAACTGAACTGAGTTGTTAAGGCAAGGACGAGCCATATGGTACTCACCTTGGTTGTAGGAGCAAAGATCTCCTCATAGTTTATGCATTCCTTTTGTGAGAACCCTCTAGCAACAAGGCGAGCCTCATACTTGTCGAGGGTTCTGTCAGCTTTGTATTTCACTTTATACACCCATTTGCAGCTAATGGGCTTCTTCCCTGCAAGAAGATCAGAAAGGGTCCAAGTGTGATTCTTCTGAAGACTCTGGAATTCAGCTTCCATAGCCTGTTCCCACTCAGGTATACCCTTAGCCTCTGAATAGGTTTGAGGCTCAAAAACACTATGTAAGTTAGCCATAAGAGCAAAATTTACTGTAGGCTACTGTTTGCTCTTATTTCTGGAAGTTCTACCTTCAAGGAGCTCATTATCTCGAAGATCACCAATAGTTTTAGCCCGCCATTTAGGCCGGAGAGTAGAAGAACCAATATCTAGAGTAGGTGAAGGAGGCTCAGGAACAACAGAAGCAGCGAGAGGAGGATTATTTTCCGAAGGGAACTCAAGTAGTGCATCATCAAATACCGATGTTGCATCATCCCTCCCATCAGGTGGACCTAACGGAAGAAGAACGTTGGGAGGCTAGTCCTCAGAACACTACTCAGAAAGAGGGGACTGAAAAAACCCTCTATCTTCATCAAATACGACGTCCCGATTGAAGATAAGACAATCAGTGTTTAAATCTATCAGCCTATAGGCCTTGTGGTGATCACTGTACCCTGTCATCATGAGTTTCTGGCTTTGTCATCATGAGTTTCTGGCTTTTGGAATCCAACTTAGAGTACTCAGCAGCTGGAATCCAAACATATGCAACCGAGCCAAACACTTTGAGGTGACTAATCTTGGGCTTACGGCCAAACCAAACCTCTTCTGGAGTCTTCCCCTTAACAACCTGAGTAGGTGATCGGTTAAGAAGATAGACAACAGTAAACACTGCTTCAGCCCAAAATTTGTTCGGAACACTCCTATGTTGCAACATGGAATGAGCCATTTCAACAACCGTATGGTTGTGATGTTCAACAACACTGTTCTGCTGAGGAGTGTAGGGTGTAGTTAACTGGTGTTTGATGCCATGGGTATCACAGAAGTTGGAGAAAGCAAAAGAACAAATTCCCCCCCCCCGCCCCCCGTTATCTGTCCTAAGAGTTATGATATTACAGCCAGACTCTTTTTCAACTAAGGACTTAAACTTCTGAAAGATGCTAAATACATCTGATTTATGTTTTAAAAAGTACACCCACATCTTTCTACTGAAATCATCTACAATAAGCAAAAAATATTTGCAACCAGTAACTGAAGATGTATTCATAGGACCACAAATATCAACATGAATTAACTGGAGTACCTTAGATGCGTGCCAAGATTCTTCATCCTTGAATGAAGACCGATGTTGCTTGCCAGTTTGACAGGCGCTACACACTCCCAATTGCTAAGTCTGAATATCAGGTAACCCTGACACAAGTCCCTCCCGAGATAGCTGAGAGAGATATTGAATGTTTAGATGCCCATATCTCTGATGCCACAGAGTGCTGAAGGGAGAAACACAAGCTGCTAGAGCCACTTCTGGAGAATCACCAGTGTCAAGAAGCCTATATAGACCATGATCCTCTAGGCCAACAGCAACCGTAAGACGAGTTTCCCTGTCAATAATGGAGCACTTGTGCGCACTGAACACCACATCGAGCTGAGGAAAGTTCCTCATAATCTGGCTAACAGACAGCAGATTAATTTCCATACCAGGAACATAGTACACATTTAGGAAGACGAGTGTGCGCCCATCAGACTGGATCTGAATTGTACCTCTGCCAACTACTGTGTACTCCTCACCTCCGTCAAATACCACGGAATCACTGAAAGATGAGAAGTCGGTAAACCAATCATGCCTGTGAGAGAAATGACGTGATGCACCAGATCGGAAGGCAGTAATGAAAGCCTTCCTGACACCCTTCCTGGCTTCTAGTGTTGTTCTTGCATTTGCATAAGTTGCAATTTTCATTCCAAGACAGCCAGAAAGGATAGATGTCAAAGAACCAAGCAAGAAAGCTATTGTGTTGAAAATGGCATTAGCGAGGGCTGGCTTGCACATCGCTTCTTTTTTGTACGTGCAAGGCTGACTTTTTGTACTAAATTTCTTCACTGAACCAAGGAACAAAAATATAAGGGCAGCAAAGCAAACCATGAAAATACCCATGTACTGGTACTCGGTGAAATAAAAATGAGTTCGCTTATTCAAATTCCTTGTACCCAAATCATTCTTAGCGGCATTCAAGAAATGTATGACATGGTCCCTTGAGATAATATTCCAGCACTCAGATTCAGAGATAGACTGCCCAAGAATAAGCTAACAGATCAGACTTCCATAGTGAGGCCACACGTCCAGCCCAGCAAGGTACAAACAAGTTCGAACCACGCAAAAAGGCACCACACGAGCTGATATATATATATATATAGAGCAAATGACAAAATACAAACGCAAGAGGCTCGAAAATGTCCAGCGTAACTAGCAGATGTTAGCGGCTTTTCGCGTGCACGATACAGCAAAGGGTCGTCGTTCTGCCTCAAAAAAAAATGGAGACTAAAGATTATAAGCCTCCAAAGCGTGAAAAAGAACCAGAAATCTTTTCAAACTTGATACGTGTTACTTCATCTGCCGTAAAAGCTCCACGCCGCAGTCTCTCTCACACTCTCTTCTCTGCCTCTTTGTTCGTCACCACAAATGCAAAGATCGTGAAGAAAAACAGCAGGATTATGAGCAGGAACGCCACGAACAAATAGATTCAAAGCAGGCACGGAACCCTAAAGCAAGCACCTATGAATCTGGCCAGAGAAACCAGCATTACGAAAAGCTCGAGAATTACAACCGGCCCGGTCAGGAACTTCTCGCACTCTGTCCCATGCCTCGTCGCCAGCCACACACCGGAGCCCAAGATCAGGATACAAACAGTGTTGTTTGGAGGATTACTTGCACTGGTTGCATAAACGATTCCAGAATGGCGATAACTGGCGAAGAATCGAAAGTTGCATCCGCAATGCGACTTTGCGCCAACGTCATCGAGTCTATCTATTGTCAGGAATATTCAACAGTAGTGAACCCAAGTTTTATTTGACCGCATTAACAATCAAGTGGGATTTGTCATCAACAAGTGCTGATTCCCGTCAAAATCAAGCAGGTTTTGCAATCCTGAAGCGTCTGTTTCAGCAATGTCAGAACCCTCTGCTTCGAATCCCAAATCGCAAACTAACTCCAGCGAAAAACAAATGCAACGCCCAACATAGAAATAACTAACAAAAAAAAAAAACTACGGCCCAGAAATTGTGATGCCCAAAAAAATTTCGAAATGAAGCACGAAATTTTTCAAACAATGAAAATTTATTTTGAAAAAATACCTGAACTCTGATACCATAATCAATGAATGAATTGAATTGATTTATAATGAACAATGAAGCTCAATAAATAATACAAAAGTATTTACAAAAATAGAAACAGCAAGTTTCTACTAAGAAATAGAAACAGCAAGTTTCTAAGAAGAAACTGCTAATAAGATCACAGACGATCTTATCCAATTGAGCATTAAACACTAAAATAGCATTATTCTAGTAAAGCCATTGATGATAGCTTCTTAAAACTGATTTGAGTACAAGTATCTTGCTCAGTCGTTGGGGTTTGAATAATAATCTAAATTTTGAACGTAATAGCAGGTATCTCTATCTATCTAAGTTTTATTATTATTTTTTCACTTTATTTTTAACAGTTGGATCGAGTTTTGCAAAGAAATCTTGATTTAGATCCTCAGGCGTTAGGGGATGTTTTCAGTTGGACCAGCCAACTCCCAATCTATGTTTCCTAAAGAGCCAAGCGAAATTAATCCCGGGTTTATCATAATATTTTTTGTTTTATTGATGCATGAGGGTTTCGAGTTAGCACCTCCCTTAAAATTTAAAAAAATAATAATTTATGTGTGGCATAATGATAGATCTGGCTACTTAGAGCTTTCAGTTTGTAATTGTTGTAATTATCTAACTGGTTTTTTGGGGTTTTTTAATTTCATCATTGTATATATCGTTTGGGTGTTTTGTTTTGATTGTTGCAGGTACAGATTTGAAAGGAAATTTTTATTTGAAGCCAGCTCTAGGCCCTGGAGGGTAAGATTTGGCCTCAATATCATTTACAAGGACATTTTTTTTCCAGAAAATTTTACAGTCCAAGGGTTTTAAAATTTAAATCTGGAGATTTTAAAAGTGTTTCAAGAACAGATCTGAAGCAGGAGAATATCAGTTTAATTAAGGGTTTTGAGCTACCAGCGTTTGGCTGTGTTTTTCTTTCTCTGGAAAATTTTGAATTTTTTTATTGCATGGGGTTTTCGGTTTGCTGTAAATTTCGAAAAAAAACAGAAACCCCTTATTCCTCCATTGTTGTGGCTCAATCACTGCCATCCCTGCGTAGTTGTTCGTTTCATTACTACGGCCATAAAACCCTCATCTCTCCCCCTCTGCGGCCTTCTCTCCTCCATCGAATCTACAGCCTCTTCTCACTCTGCATTTTTCTCCATAAACCCCTTATTCCTCCATTCTCCTCTATCAACCTTTCCCTCTTCCTTGCTGCTCAAGCTCTTCCCCCTCGCGGCTGCCATAACCTGCATATTCTCCTCCAAACCTGCATTCAAACCCAAGTTCCCCATCTCCCTTCCATATGGTGTTATCCCTCTGTTGCATCCTTCTCCTTTTCAGCTCCAAATGCGTCCTCTCCTCCTGCTCGTGGCTGCCATAACCTACGTTGTCTTCATCACCTGTTGATGCTTGCATCGCTCCTACTCTGTCATCTTGCTCGCAGTCGGCTCCTCCCTCATCGTTGCTCTCTGCTCCCTACAATCGCTAGCCTGCCTCTCTTCCTCCGTCGAACTCTTTCCATGTGTCGCCTCTCTCTCGACCTGCGCCGCAATCAACAAAAGATTTCGATTTCCCTGTACCTTTTACCTTTTTTGTATTTTGTTTTAGGGTTAGGGTTTGACATTATTTCGATTTCTTTATTTTTGTTTGTGGCCTTTAATTTCTGACTTTTTATTTTTTTTGTTTTATTTAAATTAAAAAATCTCAAAAATTTAAATTTTTGACTTTGATTCTTTTTAATTTCAAATTTCATTTCATTTTTTTTCTTTTGTTTTGATTTTCATGATATTTTGTTTTTTGTTTAAAATAAAAACTAAAAAAATTTAAAAATTTTCATTTTTTTTACTTTGAAATTTCAAACAAATTAAATCATAAGAAGACCTACGCTTGCACATTTAAAAAATTAAATTTTTATGTGGCCTATGGCCCATTGAAATTTTTAATTTTTATCTTTGGTCTCATTAAAAAAAAATTGCCACATTAAATTTGGTTCATAAGCTTAGCATATTAAAAAAATTACATAAGAGATAATTAAATTCTAATCTAAAGTTCCTTGGTGTCTTTTTGTGTTAAGTATAAAATTTTAAAGAGAGAATTTTGTGGTATTGATTTATCTATTGTCAAACGCGATTAATGTTTCAAAATCATATCTAAAGATTGACTATAGGAGAAAGATAATTTTTTCTAGATCTGGGTTATTGAAGAAAATCATTTTAAATCTAGAATCATATATTGCTTAACAGTTAAATTTCATAGCTCTTCATGGTATTTAATTGCTAGAAAATCTTGCATGATAAAGTTTTGAGCATTTAAGAGGTATTACAAGCCCTCGAGCCTGCGACTGTGCCTGCAAGCCTGCGATTGCATTTAGTATGGAACCTCCGGATCCACCCGGCGGGGATCCGGATCAGCAACGGGCTTTCTCCAACCTTGTGAGTTCCCTCCCCCCGCAGCGAACTAGACCAGCAGCAACAAAATGTGTAAAGAAGCTTGACATATTGCAAGAAGTTCAGCTACTGCCTGCTATCCCACGCATGGCAGCCCTTTCCCTGGCTGAGAAAGGATTAACAGGGAAATTTACAAGACTTTGGCCTTTGCCCAGAACAGTTCAAAGGTGGGTTGAACGAAACTGGTCGGACAAGATTCAGGGTAAAATATCCATCAGATTCTGTGGCAGAGGATATTTTACATTTCATTTTGAGACAAAGGAGGATAAAGATCTGATATTCAGGAACTGGCCATACTTTATGGACTCCAGGGGTCTCTACCTCAACAAATGGACCCCGGACTTCGATCCAGAACTAGATATTCCGAGTGCTGTTCCAGTATGGGTTCGCTTGCCACACCTTCCTCTTCACTGCTGGGGGGATGATTCAGTTAAGGCAATAGGGAATGCGGTGGGAAAATACATAGATCGCAGCGAACCCAAAGATAACATGCAGGCATGTGCAAGGATCTGTGTGGAAGTTGATCTAGGTAGAGGATTACCGGAAGCGATAACGCTGAAAGTGGATGATTGAAGCCATATCCAGCAATTGGACTACGAGCAGATACCGTTTAAATGCAAGGTATGCCACGAATATGGACACTTTGCAAATAGATGTACAAAAATTGTCAATGTAGATAAGGATGAGCCAGATGGTCACTGGGAATCTGTTAAGAAGAAAAAAATATCTCCTCCCCTCAAATCTGTTATGGAACCTGATGTCCCTGGATCCTCCAATCTGTGCCCTCCCTCCCCTTCCCATTTGATCCCCGATCCGCCTCCCCCCCCTCTTCCAACCCCTTTGCGATCCTCTCTGAGGCAGAATATGGCCTTCATATCCCTTCCGCCGATCCTCCTTCCCACCAATCTCCTCCTCTCCCCTTGCAACCCCCACCTCAACCTCCTTCATCGAGAACTACCAGGAGCTCCTCAAAGGATCATGGAGCGCCTAGTGATGCCCTTAAAAAGCAAGGACCTGGAAGAAAATCAGCTAAACAACAGAGGGACGAAAGCGCTCAAAAAGACATAGCATTGGGCACTCAAACACCAATAGAAACCTTTATTCTTGGGCATCTGGAAAAAGAAACCAGCAACAAAGGCCATGAGAGGCGAGCACCTCTCCATATATCCAGTACATCATGATGAAAATCCTATCTTGGAACAGTAGGGGATTAGGGCACCCCTCCAAGTTAGCTGCCCTCAAGGATTTAATCCAAGTGAGAAACCAGAAATCATGCTTATACAGGAAACAAAGCAAGATCAGTGTGAGATGAATAGAATAATTAGTCAACAGAAACATTTCCTTGGAAGCACAAGCGAGGCAAGAGGAGCCTCAGGCGGCATTGTAACCCTATGGGACAGCAACAAATGGATGTGCAATTCTACCAATGTTCACCAGAACTGGATCCGAACTGCACTTGAAAATAGAACCGGAGGCCAATCAGTAACGGTTTATAACGTTTATGCTCCAAATCAATATAGAGAAAAAGAGATATGCTGGGACACTCTGAAAGAAAGTATAGAGGGGGATCAGAATTCCAATATCATTGTAGCAGGGGATTTTAATCTAGTTTTGCATGCTAATGAAAAAAGAGGAGGTAATTTTATACCAGATCCCTCCAGAGGCCAGTTGGAGATCATTATATAGGAGCAAGATTTAGTGGATGTCATACCCAAAAACCGTAGGTATACCTGGAGCAATAGAAGAATTGGTGCCAGCAACATAATGGAACGGCTTGATAGATTTCTTATCAGCATAGCATACCTCTCTACCTTCTCAACAGGCTACTCAAATATCCTCAATATGTCGACTTCTGATCACTATCCGATAACTTTAACTCTTCAAAGCCACCGCCCTCTCGGGCCCATACACTTCAAATATAGCTCCATATGGAACTGGATACCAACTGCAAAAGAAGCAGTGAAAACGACATGGATCCGACATGTAGAGGGGTCTCCAAGTTATATCTGGGAAACAAAACTTAAAAGAGTAAAGCAGGCCTTAAAGGACTGGGCAAGGAACAACTATCAAGAGCCTGAATTGAACAAAAAGAAAGTTAAACAAGATCTAGAAGATGTGCAGCAGAAAATTGAAGCGCAAGGGCTAACTCAGCATAACAAAGAACAAGAAGGCAGCTTATATGCACAGTTAAACCAAATCCACAGGGAGGAAGAGATATAATGGAGACTGAAATCTAGGCAACTCTGGTTGCAGGAAGGAGATAAAAACACAGCATATTTCCATAAACAAGCCACTGTCCGAAAGCTTAGAAACACAGTGAGCACAATAATGGACAATGAAGGAAACCGATATAGCACACAGGAAGCTATAAAGGAAGCAGCCACCAAGCATTTTGGTAAACTTCTCACTGATGACAAAGATGCAGAAGATTACTCAAGCATGCTCCAATATCTGCCTAAAGGGGTCACACAAGAAATGAATAACAATCTTAGGAAAGAAGTAGAAGAAGAGGAACTCAAAACAGCTATTTGGAGTTTGCATCCTGACAAGACTCCAAGACCAGATGGACTCCCCATTTGCTTCTTTCGGGAATATTGGTCATTGCTAAAAAAAAGATCTTCTAAAGATGATTCGTTGGGTGATGAAAAAAGGTAAAATGGGGGGATTCACTAATTCTACTTATCTCGCTCTGATACCAAAAGAAAATCGCCCTTCCTCTTTTTCGAGATTCCGGCCAATCTCGTTATGCAAATCAACCTACAAAATTATCTCAAAAATATTAGCAGCCAGGCTCAAGCCTCTTCTTCCCTCCTTGATTTCTGAAAACCAAGGGGGTTTTCTCCCTAACAGGCACATCACTGATTCTATTCTCCTTGTGCAAGAGGCCATCCACTCGAGTTTTACCAGGAAAGAAAAAGGATTCGTATTAAAGCTGGATCTCGCAAATGCTTTTGACAGAGTAAGACACTCCTATCTGTTTGTTGTTCTCCATAAAATGGGGTTTGATCCTTCCTTCATCACTATGATTGCAGCCTGCATTATTGGACCTGGATCTCCCCCTTGGTTAATGGGAGACCATGTGCAGCTTTCCAATCATCCTGTGGTCTCAGACAAGGTTGCCCACTTTCTCCCTATTTGTTCATCCTCATGGCTGAATCATTCAATCAAGCCTTAGACTATAACCGGAGAGTAGGGCTAATTACTGGCATAAAGATCGAAAATGGAACAAAAAACATTAATCATTCTTAGTTTGCGGATGATACTCTGCTTATAGGAGGAGCATCCACCACAATAGCAAGGCGATTTAAGAAGCTCTTGGATCAATACATGGAATACTCTGGAGGAAAAGTTAACCAACTAAAAAGCTGTATTTACAGATGGAACACAGCAAATCATACTATCCACAATATTGCAAGCATATTTGGAGTCTCCTGCAGCCTAGTCTGGAACCATTTCTCCTACTTAGGAATGCCAGTAAGTTTGGGGCCCTTGAAAGCTGAAACCTGGAATGAGATCCTTGACAAAATCAAGAGGAAAGTGCAGCAGTGGGGCACAATGTGGTTGAACCCAGCAGGAAGATTGATCCTTCTAAAATTAGGTATTGCCTCTCTCCCCATATATCGTTTTTCTTTATATCAAGCTCCAGCTGTTTTCCATCAGAAAATGGAAAGAGTGCTTAGACGTTTCCTCTGGCAAGGAGGGAAAACGGATAAAAATAAATTTAATTTAGTAAGCTGGAAAAATATAATCCAATCTCAGGAAAAAGGAGGACTAGGCATTAGATCCCCAAAGCTTCTAAACTTGGCCCTTGGAGCAAAAATTGTATGGAGATTGATCACAGGGCCTACAGTGTGGTGGAAGAAGGTTTTGGAGGTAAAATATTTAAACTGTACAAGGCAGCAGCTTTTGGAGTCCAATATTCCTAATAGAGGTTGTACAAAAATCTGGCAACTTTGCAAGAAGGCTATTCCATTTATGCACCAAAATATCTCCAAGGTCCCTGGCGGGGGAAACAGTATCAATTTCTCTATAGATAAAATCCTAGGGCAGCAACCTATGGGATCAAATGCAGAGGCAATCCCGGTCATAAACTGGCTCAACGATAAAGGACTCCTCCACTTATCTCAAATCTCAAGTTGGGACCCCCATACTCATGCCTGGACAGGCTGGAAATTTCCAGAACCCCCCAATGTGTTAGAATCCAGCCTCAACGTCCTAAAGAAGCTTCTCCACAGCAAAGCCCCTGTTCAAGAAGGCATATTGGATGGGTATCGATGGGATCTAACTGGAACACAATACACAGTAAAAGCTAGACATCAATACCTCTGTGACAGCACATATCAACCGGAACTCTGGAACCACTAGAAAATAGTATGGAGAGCAGAGGCACCCCCCAAGGTAAAGTTCTTCATTTGGCTTCTTCTGAAAGGTAAAACACTAACAACGGAAAATCTAAGAAAAAGAGGCATAATGGGCCCATCCAGATGCCCAAACTGTTGCAAATCAGAGGAAACGATGCAGCATTTATTTATAGAGTGCCCGATGGCAGGTGAATGCTGGAAGAAAATGGCTTCAATGGGAGAAACACCCTGGGAGCCTCAAACCACCATAGCAGAAACGATATATAAATGGAGGAAGGACTGCCCTTGGAAAGAGAAAAGAAGTAAACTGGTTCAAAGAGTATGGAATACCATACCACTCACACTTCTATGGCGCATCTGGTTAGCACGAAACGGTAAGGTTTTTCAAGATAAAGGCTCCAATACCAGGAAAATTTTCCACAAAGCCAAAATGTTGGCCCTAGAGTCAATTACAAATCATACCACCGGCAAGGTCGATGCAGCAAACTACAGTATAGAGGAGCGAAATCTACTCAGCTATGTTCTGGAGAACAAATCCAGTGCTCAGGAAATCAGTAGGAGGGGGACAAAGGCAAAAGAAGGGAAAAGCGCATGGAAACTACGACTAAAAGAAAAGGAATTCACCAACTGGCTGAGCAACTGCAACACCTTCTGTTTATTTTTTGATGGCGCATCTAAGTCGAATCCGGGTCTGGCCGGTGCAGGGGGCCTTATTTGCAATGCTAATGGAGACTGCATCCTCCATTATGAGTGGGGACTTGGAGAGAACTCTAACAACAAAGCAGAAGGACTAGCCCTGTTCCAGGGTCTCACCCAATTAATCAAATTGGGGATAAAAAAGGCAAAGGTGTTTGGGGATTCTTTAATTATCATTCGGCTTATGGCACACTGGCAGCGTACACCAAATATACTTCTCCAGCAGATCAACCAACGAAATCAAATCCTCCATGAGACAATGGAAGAGGTTAACTATTACCACATCCTCCGTAGTTTGAACAAGAAAGCGGATGAACATGCCAGCAAAGCATGCGAAAGGCCCATTGGCAATCTGAGCTGTAACTCCAGCGTGACTTTCCAACCGTTACCATGACTCTTACATATCTAGTCAACAACAAGCGATCTTCCGCTGACAGAACCAGCGAGATGAAACAAGTAATCTGTGTCGGCGACGGGAAAGGTAATTTGGGTAGGATCCTAGTCAGATTTGCAATCAGAAAAACGCCACAAAGCATAGGAAATCACAAATCTTCAGGAGGGAATAGGGACGCACCCAGATGGAACCAGACCAAAACCCGGAAGAATCCAAGGCTAGGCAGATCAACCACTTAGAAATAGACTAAATATGTTATGTAGTTGTAAATTTTGGTCTTTGCAATATGTTAGAATTTATAGTAGCTTAGGAAGCTTCAGAGGTAGAACGACTAGAACAAGGATCAAGGAAGGGACCCGTTTTGTAATTCCTCTGATCCATGATATCCAAATATTGTACCCATGGAGATCTGACTCCTTTTTTCAGCTCTCAATATAGCAACCAAACTTTGTCTAAAAAAAAAAAGTTTTGAGCATTTAAATTTAATCGTTCATGATCGTCACTTCTATTACATTTACAAATTTCTTTGAATAACTTGTTTTCATTTGGTTTATGGTTAACTGAATATTAAGACACTGGTCTAAAATCATTTCTATCTTGAGGTTGCATTTGTTTTAATTGTTTGATCTATCTATTTCAGTTAACCAGGACTTGTTTCACATTCGTCAAGTTGTTCATCCTTAAGTCTCCTAGAGCCTGTATTCCACAGGCTACCCTCATTCATTCACCCTAGAGACTACCCCCCTTGACTTGTCTAGGAGAGAGTCTAAACGGAGTAAGGATTAGAGTGACAGCCCTTACTCTGAGCGTTGTCGCGATAACTAGACACTTTGTGCAACAACAGGATCCAAACTCAAAGGTAAGTTACCTCTCATTTGCTTAGATGTGGTAAAATAGGACATTATGTGGCAAAGTGCCCTTTTAAGGATGACAGTGATGATGAAGATGAACCTAAGAGAAGAACCTTCAAGAGAAAAGGCTCAAACAAAAAGAATTTCTTTTCCAAACAAGATAGTGATGACTCTGATGAAGAAGAAGAATATGGTGGAAACAGTGAAGTATTAGGCCAAATGAAACAGATAATCCAAAAGAGGAAGAAATTCCAAAATAAGTAGAAGGAAATGTGGAGGAACTATTGATTAGTGCCATAGAAGAAAATGAGAGACTTAGAAAGAAGAATGAAAAGTTATCTCAAGAAATCAACTCTCTCAAAACCAAGAAGGAAGAAGCTAAAAGAATGGAAGAAGTGTCGAGCAACAAGCTGAAAGAAAAAGAAGAAATCTGCAAAAAATTGGAAGTTGAAGTTCTATCTCTAAAAAGAGAGTTAGAAAAAGCCAACAAGAATTTGAAGAGTTCCCAAACCTTAGATGTCATTCTCAACTCTCAAAAGCCACTACATGATAAATCTGAACTTGGATATACAGGTGAATCTTCCAATTCAAAAGACGAAACCAATGTTCATCATGAAGAAAAGCCTAGAAATTTTGTTGATATCCTCAAGGGATCTTATCATTCTAAGCTTGCAAGAAACAAAGTTCATCCAAAGAATGAGAAGCAACCCCTTCCTAAAAGGAATATCTCATCAAGGCAAGCTTATCCTAACATGTATCAAACTATCTTCCTTGGTCATTGTTTCTTTTGTAAAAAAATTGGTCATTAGGCAAAACATTGCAAGGCTTATGGGGCTAATCATAAAATAAGATTGTTGATCCAAAGAGGCAAGGAAAAATTAGGACTTATAACTCCTTTGCTCCTCTTTCAAAATATTGTCTAGAATGCTCCAAATGCAATAATCTAGGCCATATAGTACAAAATTATCCTCTAGAGCAGAGAGAGAAAGTTTAGAGAAAGAAAGTTGGAGAATCTACCTATGAGAATTATAGTCTAGCTTTATGTGCTCAGAAAAAGGAAAATCAATGGTTTGTAGATAGTGGATGTTCTATGCACATGACAGGTGACCAGAAAAAGTTCATCTCAATAAGCAGAGAAAAGGATGGAAATGTGACCTTTGGAAACAATGGATCTGCTAAAATTGCTGACAAAGGCACAGTGAGTCTCATCTATGGCAATGGAAAAGCACAAAATGCGCTATTTGTTTAAGGACTCGAGCGTAATCTTCCAAGTGTCAGCCAAATATGCAATCAAGGACATGGTCTCATATTTCGTTCCAAGGACTATGAGATAAGGAGATCATCTTCAGGAAAACTGGTAGGAAGAGGAGTAAGGACAACAGATAATGTATACATTCTCGGTGCATGAGTCAAGCAAATGAAAGCTTGTTGTGGCACAAACGTTTGGGACACCGAAGCTTTGATAACTTGGTGAAGATTAGCAAAACTCAAGCTGTAAGAAATATTCCCAAAATTTCAAAGCCAGAAAATGTTATTTGTGCTCCATGTCAACATGGAAAGCAAACTAGGACCAACTTCAAATAAAAGGAATGTTCAACATCAAAGCCTTTGGAACTCATTCACGCGGATCTATGTGATCCAACCAGAACTCTAGCTCTACAAGGAGAAAGGTACTTTATTTTATTTATGGATGATTATAATAGAATGATATGGGTATTTTTCATAAGATATAAGACAGAAGCACTAGATTGTTTTAAAACTTTCAAAGCAATGGTTGAAAATGAAAGTGAGTTGAAAGATCAAATCATTGGAGATGTGGATGAAGGAATACAAACTCGAAGAAAGATGACAAACACACCAAACAAGAATGGTATTGCCTTGCTATCACCAATAGGACCAGAGAATTTCACTCAAGCAAGGCTCCTCACTCGATAAATGCAATGGAAGAAGAGATTAACCAAATTGAAAAGAATGAAACATAGGAGCTAGTACCTTGTCTAAAGGATAAGAATGCCATAGGAACCAAGTGGGTATATAAGAACAAAATGAATGAAGATGGACAAATCATTAGAAATAAGGCAAGATTGGTGTGCAAGGGATACATTCAAATTGAAGGAATTGACTTTGAAGAGAATTTCACTCTTGTTTTCAGACTAGAGGCTATAAGGATGTTTTTAGCACTTGCTTGTTCAAAACACTTCAAAGTTTATCAAATGGATGTGAATTCAGCATTTCTAAATGGAGATCTAAAAGAAGTATACATGGAACAAACAAAGGGTTTGAATTGTCTGAAAATAAAGACTTTGTATGCAAATTAAAGAAGGCCTTGTATCGATTAAAGCAAGCTCCAAGATCTTGGTATGCTAGACTTGATCACTATCTTCTTCAACAAGGATTCAAAAAAGGAGTTGCAGGAAGCAATCTTTACATGAAGATGGGCAAAGACAATCTGCTAATCACACTAGTATACATGGATGATCTAATTTTTGGGAGCAACAATGACGAAATGAGTCACAAATTTGCCCAATATATGTCAAAAGAATTTGAAATGTCAATGATTGGAGAGTTGTCTTACTTTCTTGGACTTCAAGTAACTCAAACCAAAGCAGGTATGTTCATATCACAAGCAAAATATTTCAGGGATATGCTTAAGTGATTTGGGATGGAAGAATATGCTATTGTGAGCACACCTATGACTACAGGTTGCAAACTAAGGATGATGAATCTCCTATGTTGGATGCAACTATTTACAAATCAATGATTGGAGGTCTTTTATATCTGACAACTTCACGACCAGACATCATGCAAGCAGTAGGAATGGTGGCAAAATTCCAATTAGCCCCTAAGGAATCTCATATGCTAGTTGTACTCAAATACCTGAAAGACACTCTTGATTTTGGACTATGGTACCCTAAGAGCACAAATCTTACCTTGACAGCATATACTAATGCAGATTAGGAAGGAAGCATTGATGATCGAAAGTGTAGCAATGGAAATGCATTCTTCTTAGGAGATTGTCTTGTATCTTGGTTACGCAAGAAACAATCATCTATATCTCTCTCCACAGCTAAAGCTGAGTACATAGTGGAAGGAGATTGTGGTACACAAATCGTATGGGTGAAGGAAGCCTTGAAGGATACAGAAAAAAATCAACCTATCACCATGTATTGTGACAGTACCAGTGCAATTAGCCTCTCAAAGAATCCAATCGTGCATTCAAAGACAAAACATATCCCAATCAAGTACCACTTTCTTCGAGAACAGGTTGCAAAGAATAACATCAAAATGCAGTATGTCAACACTAAGGAACAAATTGCAAATATATTCACATAACCCCTACCTCGAGAAGCATTTGAGTATCTTTGTCAAAAGATGAGGGTCATCTTTCTTGCATCCCATTAGAACATCCCTTTGCTATTGATGTCAAAAAGGAAAGAATACGACCGGGGGAGTAGCACGATGATAGGGGGAGCAACACAATGACAGGGTGTTAAAATTGGAAACTAGGGCCAAATTCCACCTTGGGACAACTCATTTGATGAAGATGATGATTGCATTAAATTCCTCTTTTCGAGAGGACCAAAATTGATATAAAGATCATCTCATTTAGTCAAGCAGAAGTGTGACTTCGAATTTATGCCCACACATGTGCAAATTGTCAAGGTCGGCCACATCATCATGTAGGCTCAGAAAGCCCAATGGATGTGTCACTTCACCTTCAACGATTTGTATAAATACAAGTGACCTTTCACCTCATTTGGCATCTTCATCACTCACACATTCTCTCTCCTCCTCTCAGTGGTTCGTACAACATTGGGCATTCTCTCTCTCTCACAAGTGTGGACCAAGAAAGACGAATTTTAGAGCTGAATTGTAGGGCCAAAAATCTCAGAAAATTCAGCAATTTGACCAAGTTTGACCATTGACTTTGTTATTGTTTTGGGCTGACTTTGACCTCCTGATGAGACCGAGTTTGACTAGGGAAGACCGAGTTGTTTTGAGGACATCCTATTGTTGCTTTGACCATCTTTAACTTTTTGGTTAGTTCTGATTTGACTACAGTTGACTACAGATTTTGATAGGGCTATTTTGACTTTGAATTTGGCAAGTCAATTTGACATTTGTACTCTCTCTCTCTCTCTGTTGAACATTTGATATAATAATAAGAAGATTGATCAAAGGGTTTTTCCCTCGCATCCGCCAACTCTAGTGTTCTCTTGTCTTGGCTTGTCTTCTGCATATTGTTTTATGTTCTATCTACTTTTACTGTCAATGTGATTAATCGTTAATGTGATTGCTATTGGAAATCTAATTTGGAAGTCATCATTAGGTTGCTAAAGGAACAGTAATTGTGCTAAGCATAGAACATACCATTGTTAACTAAAATTAACATGGTATCAGAGAACAAGTGAAGACAAAGCCCAAGTAAGAGAGAGAAAAGCAATCACTAAGCTTCAATGGCTTCTACATCTTACTTCAAATTCGAGGATAAGTTCAAGGACAAATCTAACTATCATGCTTGGAAGATGATTTTGGACTTGACTTTGGAAGAGCATGATGCCATGGACTATGTGAAGGGAAGAGTGGTGGAGCCTCCTTCAAATGCACCTGCTGCTGCAAAGATGAAATACAAGAAAGGTGAGGTCAAAGCTAAAAGAATCATTATAGATTCTATTCAAAAGCATTATGATAAGTTGGTTGGGATGTTCAAAGTGAACAATGCAAATCAAATCCTCTTTCTCAAGAACAAGTTGAAGGATATCAAGATGGATAAAAGGGAATCTATCCAATCCTACTTCATGAGGATTACAAAAATCAAGAATGACCTTCTAGCTATTGGAGAAATTGTTGCTGACAGGGAGCTCACTCTCATCACTTTCGGAGGTCTTACGAGAGCAGGGATGTGTTTAACACCACCATTCTCAACAATGACAGGATTCCTATTTTCGATGAATTATTGGCTATATGCACTCAAGAAGAGACGAGGATGATGGAGAGAGACAAGCCTTCAAATGGGAATGAACCTGTTGATTTCTCTGCTCATGCTAAAAAGAAGAACAATGTTGGTCCGAAGAGACAAGGTCAAGGATTCAAGCAGGGATTCAAAGAAGGAAGAAAAGTAAGGTGTTATAATTGCAACAGGTTTGGACATTATGCTAGAGAGTGTCCTCATAAGAAGGATACTCCAAGGGATGATGACAACAACAATCAAAACAACTACAAAGGCAATGGCAATCAAAGGTACAATAGGTTCAACAATAAAGGAAAAAGGAATGCTCCGCTGCTCGAGATGGAAACAGTCAACCTCCCAAAAGGACAAGAAATTTCAGGTATGAGGAAAGTAATGTTGTAGGAAAACAAAAAGAATATTATCTTATTTCCGCTTTATCTACTACCTCTCCTCTAGATACTTCGGATCATTGGTTGACTAATAGTGGAGCCTCAAGGCACTTCACTAGGTACAAGGAGGCCCTCTCAAATATGGTTAAAAAGAAGACTAACTTGGAAACCATACTTGGAGATAATGCCACCTATCTCGTGAAAGGAATAGGTATTGTCACTCTTCACTTAAATAAAGGTCAAAGCATTCATCTACAAGAAGTGTTGTATGTGCCCAATTTAAAGAAGAACCTGGTGTTTATTTCTGCGATAGAAGATAAAGCCTTCAAGGTAGCATTCATTGATGGAAAGGTACATAATTGGCAAATAAATCCTAAAGATGCTTTTACACTTGGATTTAGGGTTGAAGGTCTCTATCAAGTTGGAGGAAAACCTCTTGGAACCTTGACTTGCGATATTTCTCTTCAATCTTGTTAAAATTGGCAACTAAGGCCAAACTCCATGTAGGTCATCTTATTTATGGCAGCTGATATTTTTCTTGGATTCCTCTCGTCGAGAGGTGTAGGATTGATCTAAAGATCATCCGATTCCGACAAGTATTCATGGAGATATGAATTTATTTGTGTTATGGGACAATTCGTCAAGGTCGGCCAGCAACCAAATTGCCCCCACTTGTGCTCAACGTTTTAGTATAAATAGAGGTGCTTTGAAGGTCATCTACACACATGCTTCTTGTGATCTCTTCCTCTCCACTTGTCTTGGGTTTTGGTGGGAGGAGAGGTCCTAAGAAGACAATGTTTCCATAACGGAGATGATGCCCTAAAACGCAGTCATGAAGATGCCCTAAACACAGGTCTAGAAGAGACCTACAATGTTGATCTATGAGGCCCTGAATCAGCTATCACAATGTGCCCTAGCTGCAAACTTATGACAAGATCTATGGTGCATAAAGAGCTTTGTTTTGGCCGCAGAAGAGAGGAGCCCAGCGAAGGTGAAGGAAGCCATAGTTTATGCCTCCTTCTAGACTGTTTTGGAGCTGAATTACTATAGGCAAGAAGCTGAGGTCATGATGGGAAATTCTGGGCAAAAATAAAAGAAACCTCACAAGTGAACAGGTCGAGTTTCCTTGGGAAATTACAGGTAGGAAGGGAGGCTTGTTTTAGAGGATGAGATGTATTAGACCCTCCAAAACAAGGCCGCATATTCCTGTAGTAGCAGCTTAGGAAAGGGAGCCTTATTGAGGGTTTCTGAAGTGTTTTTCTAGGCAGAATGATGCCCTAGACAAGGTCGAGCAAGTGTAGTAGGCAGCCGCATTGAAGAAGAACAAACCTAGGTGGTTTGTGGAGCAACTTGTGCATGGTATTCTCTCTAGTTAATGAGCTGCAGATTTAAGAGGACTATTGTAGCTGGAAGAAGGGTTAAACACGACTGTTTGGAGGCCCTAACCCATGATCTAATGCTATAACAGTATGCACAAGTTCCAAGTATGTATTTGATATGTTGCTGCCTATGTGTGAGGGTTGGTAGGACTGTCTTGATGGCCTAACCAGTCCATGATGAAGGCTGCCCAATCTACTGCAGCAGATATAGAATCCCCTTAACAGTGAACTAATGCAGAACATGATAAGATGTGATAGCGTTGCTATAAGTTGCAGCATGATGTTGAATGCTGCTACATAATGATGGGCATCGTGATGAAGTGTAGTGTAGCATGTTGTGTGCAACACTTGGTAACAAAGTGCAGCACAGTGATAATAAATGCCACAGTGAGGTACAGCATGATGGGCACAGTGAGGTACAACATGATGTAGCACAAGTAGGTGCAGCAAGAAGATAAGGTACAGCATGAAGATTGGGTGCAGCACAGTGAGGTGCAGCATGGTGATGGAGTCACCTTGGATTAGTGGAAGCAGTTTGCCTTCACCTAAGCTCAGATCAGCGACCTCATATGCCATCTTCCTAGAGAAGATCTCTACACTTATTTAGATAAGTCAAAAGGTTGACTTCTGATGTATATGTACTATCTCTCTCTCTATTGAACTATTGAAGAAAGTATAAGAAGAATTGATCAAGGGTTTCCCCACATTGGGGTTTGTCCCTAGCTGGCGCCACATCTTGTGTCCTCTTGTCCTTGCTTGTCTTCTGCGATTTATGTTTATGTTTCTATCTGCAATTTACTATTATGCTGATGTGATTGCTAATTTGGAAAAGATATTGAGCTAATTGGAAAAATTGAAATAAATTGCTCTAAGCATAGAACATACCAAAACTTAACAAATCTAAATTATGGCACCGAAGATTTGCTCACCTTCATTACAAAGCCTTATCTGGGGTAAGGAAGATGGTCACAAGTATGCATGAGCTCAACATGAACCATGAAGGAGTTTGTCAGGGTTGTGTAGCTGGGAAACTTACAAGGGGACCATTCCCTTCAAGTGAAAGTCAAGCTACTGACATTCTTCTATTGGTCCATTCTGATCTATCTGGTATGTTGCCCCATAACATCATTAGGAGGATACTTATACTATGCAATTTTTGTGGATAACTTCTCTTGCAAAACATGGAGCTACTTCTTGAAGAAGGATGACGAAGTGTTCAAATGGTTTCGTTCTTTCAAAGCCTTGGTTGAAAATCAAACAAGGAAGAAGATCAAGATATTGAGGACCCACAATGGAACCGAATATGAATCAAATGAATTCAATGAGTGTTTCAAAGAAGCTGGCATTAAGAGGGAGACAACCGTTCCATACAGTCCTGAGCAAAATAGCGTTGCTGAAAGGAAGAATCGAACAATCATGGAAGCCCCCCGTGCCATGCTCCATGATCAAAGTCTATCAAAGTCTTATGGGGAGAAGTTGCCAACACTACCGTGTATGGTCAAAATAGGACCCTGCATCAAGCACTGGATTTCAAGACACTCGAAGAAGTTTTCATTGGTAAGAAACCTAATGTTTCTCATTTTAGAATATTTGGTTGCCCTATGTATTTTCATGTGCCTAAAGAGAAAAGAAACAAGTTGGAAGCATCTGGGAAGAAAGGTATATTTGTGGACTACAGTGAAAATTCAAAGGCATATAGAATCTATGTGCCTGGACAAAGAGATGTGGAAGTTAGCCATGATGTCAACTTTGATGATGATACTGCCCTTGGGAAGGCTCGAGATCTCCCCATTCCAAGTAAGGACAGTAATAATAATGTTGCGGAAAAACAGGATGAACCTCCTTCAGATGAACCTATGCCTAATGTTGAAGGCCTGTTGGATCCCATTGATCCACCACCTTGTGATCCCTCTACCTCAAGGAAAAGACCGTTGTGGCTCAAAGATACTCTCAAAGATGTTGAAAGACATATTGCTCCAAGAGGGAATTTCTATGAAAGCAAGAAGCCAAATAGGTATCAAGGGTACTTAGTTGCTATAAGTACTATTTTTCAATCTGAGCCATGTACGTTCGAAGAAGCCGTAAAGCACCAAGTCTGGAAGGTTGCAATGAATGAGGAATATAAATCTATCATGAAGAATGATGTCTGGGACATGGTTCCTTGACCCAAGGACAAGTATGTGGTTACTTCTAAATGGCTTTACAAAATAAAGCATGAAGCTGATGGGAGTGCTAAAAAATATAAAGCCAGGTTCATTGCTCGAGGCTTCCCTCAAAAGGAAGGACTGAGCTATGACAAAATATTTGCATCAGTTGCCCGATATACCACTATCTGATCCATTATTGCTCTCGTTGCCTCTGAAGGATGGAGCCTACACCAAATGGATATTAAGAATGCTTTCTTGCATGGCTCACTTAAGGAAGAAGTCTATGTAGAACAACCTTAGGGGTTTGAAGTAAAATATCGAAGGACACACGTGTGCAAGTTGAAGAAAGCCCTCTGTGGGTTGAAGCAAGCTGCTAGGTCTTTGTATGAGAGGATTGATAGCTATCTTATGAAGCTAGGATTTACAAGGAGCGATGTTGATCCTAACCTATACTTCAAGGTTGAAAAGGGTATGCCTCTCATTTTGGTCCTTTATGTGGATGATCTCTTTCTGACAGGTACAAACCCTCTCATTTATTAATGCAAGAGGGAGTTGGATTCCGAGTTCGAGATGAAGGACCTAGGTCTAATGCACTATTTCCTAGGCCTAGAAGTCTGGCAAAAGCTAGGTGAGATTTTCCTTTCTCAAGGAAAATACATTGTGAAGCTGCTTGAGAGATGTGGGATGATGGATTGCAAGTCTGTGTCTACTCCAATGGAAATCATCTTCAAGAAGCTATGTGGAAGTGTTGTGAGCCCAAATTGGCGAGCCCTTCCGAATATAGACAATTGTGGGGGCCCTGATGTTCTTAGTAAACTCTCATCCTGACATTGCTTCGATGTGAATACGTTGAGTCAATTTAAGGTCGAGCCTCATCACATACAATGGATTGCTGCTAAGAATCTCTTGAGATATCTCTGTGGCACAATCAACTATGGACTAAAATACACTGTCGAGAATTTGAGGCTACATGGATATACTGATGATGATTGGGCTGGCAATGTGGTGGATCGAAAGAGCACATCTGGATGTTGCTTCTCATTAGGGTCTGCTTCAATTTCTTGGATAAGAAAGAAGCAGAAATCGGTTGCTCTAAGCATCGTCGAGGCCAAATACATCGCAGCTAGTATGGCCTGTTGTGAAGCTGTTTGGTTTGAGGAAGCTCTTTAGTGAGCTATTTGAGCACGTGCTGGACACCACCGTGATCTTCTGCGACAACCAAAGTGGGATTCGCTTTTCAGAGAATCCAGTGTTCCGTGACCACTCCAAGCACATCGATATTAGGTACCACTTTATCCGGGATATGATCCAATGGGGAGCAATAAGGCTCCAACACATCGACACCAATGAGCAGGTCACAAGCAACCTCACGAAGCCCTTAGGGAAGGTCAAATTCTTAACCTTACGAGAGAGACTTGGAGTTGTGGAAAGACCCTCCTATGAGGGTCTTGCTTGAGTTGGACACTGAGCTCTAGGAGCTCCTAGGGGTTTGGGGTACTTCTTGGAGCTATGAGTGACAATAGGGTGAGTAATTCACCTTCCCTTAATGGTGCATTGTGTTCAAGGTGTGTGGTTCACGTTCCCCTGTGATACCCCATGATGGTTGACTGTGTGTAGGGAGAGTGGTTCACCTTCCCCCGCGATTGACATATGCATAGCATGAGTGGTTCACCTTCTCCTATGGCATATGAGCAAGATGAGTGGTTCACCTTCCCCTGTTGATGCCCCAGCATATATCCTACCCATGTAGTCTGAAACTCAAGGGAAGTACCTCTCATCTAGCCAATGAGTTGGGAAATGTGGATAGGGACCATAGCACTACCGATGGACACATCGTCAACTGTCGTACTCCCTATGTCTAGGATGCATGGTGTTCAACAACTTGATCTGGGATCAAGACTAACATTTGCCAGTGGAGAGTGGTAAGGTCTTGTGACTCACTCTCAATCGATTCTTCTTCATTATTCATATCAGTGTTCAGTAGAGCAGCGATGAGATGAGACACAGAGATGGTACATGACGACAGGATGGCATGATGATTGATGATTGGTAGGTGGAATTCTCCCTAGTTGAGAGGGAGTGTTAATATTGGAAACTAGGGCCAAATTCCACCTTGGAACAGTTCATTTTACGAAGATGATGATTGCATTAAATTCCTCTTTTGGAGAGGACCAAAATTGATATAAATATCATCTCATTTGGATAAGTAGAAGTGTGATTTTGAATTTATGCCCACACATGTGCAAATTGTCAAGGTCAGCCACATCATCATGTAAGCTCAAAAAGCCCAATCGATGTGCTACTTTGCCCTCAACGACACCTCATTTGCAATCTTCATCACTCACATTCTCTGCCCTTCTCTCATTGGTTCGTACAACATTGGGCATTCTCTCTCTCACATGTGTGGATCAAGGAGGATGAATTTCAAAGCTAAATTGCACAGCCGAAAATCTCAAAAAATTCAGCAATCTAACCAAGTTTGACCGTTGATTTGTCACTGTTTTGGGCTGACTTTGACCTCCTAATCAGGCCGAGTTTGACTGGGGAAGACCGAGTTGTTTTGAGGACATCCTATTGTTGCTTTGACCATCTTTGACTTTCTGGTTAGGGCTCATTTGACTGCAGATTTTGACAGGGTTGTTTTGACTTTGAATTTGGCAAGTCAATTTGACTTTTGTACTCTCTCCGCTAAACATTTGATATAATAATAAGACTTGATCAAAGGGTTTTTCCCTGGCATCCGCCAAATCTAATGTTCTCTTGTTTTGGCTTGTCTTCTGCATATTGTTTTATGTTCTATCTACTTTCACTGTCAATGTGATTGCTATTGGAAATCTAAATTGGAAGTTGTCATTGGGCTGCTAAAGGAACATTGAAGTAATTGTGTTAAGCATAGAACATACCATTGTTAACTAAAATTAACAAAGAGGGAGTAACATATGAGGAGATTGTTGCCATCAATAACAAAGGGGGAGATTGTTCGAAGAAAAATTTGTTATTGATGTCAAAGGATGACTTGATGAAGATAAAGACGCCTTAGATACAAAGAGCACATTAAGCCCTTTCCAATGAGCTATAGCATGCCTCCTCAGTCCTCTCTGATGAAAAGAAATGAAATTTTTAAGTGAAGAAATCAATTTTTGTCCACCTCTTTAAGTCGGCCCCTCTCCAAAAGACATGTTCGCGTTCAATACATGGTTGAATTAGTAGAAATAGATAACACAACTCCTCCATTTGCTCATCCACCTCGACCAAGGAAGACAAAAAGCTCGGACCTAAAGTAGTAAGATAAAGTTCATAGCTCATGAACTTAGAGGTAAGATAAAGAAAAGTTTTTGTGATTATTATCTCTGTTTTGGATGAAGGTTTATTGGTGAATTTCTAATCAATTTTTTGGAGCCTACGTTTGCTGGATTTCGACCTCCTTTGTTGCCTCTTGTGGAGAAGAATTTCGGACCTCTTTCTTCTTGCCTGAACTTGGCCCTCCTGTGGTTTTTTTAGACCTAGAACAGACTTCAGCCTCTGAAGTTTTCAGACCCCTGTACACAACCTTGTGGAGCCGACTTCTTAGCCTTCATTTGGAGCAGAATCTTGACCTCTTGGAACAAAACCTTCAGCCTCTTGGAACAGAACTCTCAGCCCTTTTGGAGCATAATTCTCAGCCTTTGTGGAGCACAGAACTCGGACCTATGGAGCAGAAAGTTCAGACCACTATACCTCAACCTGTGGAGTAGATATTCAGCCCTAGACTAGGGCATCTCTGTGACATTTCAAATCCCTGGAACTCAGCCCTGAGCTAGGAAAGTTGGAACCTGTGACAAAGCTGTAGCAGACTCAGAGTTTCAACCTTGTGACAGAGCTATAGTAGACTCAGTCCTGTGAAGAATTTCAACCTTGTAGAGTGCAGACATATCCTCAGTTTTGGAGCAGCCCCTTTTGGAGCAAATTTAAAACTATTTTGAAGACTATTTGGAGCAGCTCTTCAAACCTTGTTTTAGGCAGACTTTGAACCAATTCTTGAAGCAGTTCATGAGGTGTTTGAAGCAGACTTGAAGCCTTATTTGAAGACCAGCACTTGAAGACTTGTTGTAGCAGATTTTTTAACAGTCTTGTTGATCCTTTGTTGGAGCATCCTTTGGAAGCCTTATTGTAGCAGACTTGAAGCATTCTTGGAGCAGGTTTGAGAAGACTTTATAGATCTCGTTCAAAATGTATTTGAAACTTATTTTGGAGACATCTTATAGAAGTTGATTGGAAAGGTTGGAGCCTAGGAGGATTGGAGTCCTCATTTTGACCAAGTTGGTGCTTGGATTTGTTGAGAGGATTGGAGTCCTCGTTTTGACCAAGTTGGTGCTTGGATTTGTTCAAGGTTGGAGCCTTAAAGGAGTCAGAAAATTTGTTGTACAAGTTGGAGCTTGAGATTTGTTTTTAGAGGATTGGAGTCCTCACTACATTCATCAATAAATTTATTTTTTATTTTATCCCTTGTGTTTTGGTCTAACTTGTGATAAAAATCTTAACTGGCAAAATATAACAATTGAAAAAAAATATTGATTCACCCCCCCCCTCTCAGTAATTCTAACAGTATGACCAAAATATGCCACCATACTTATGGGCAAAGGCATGTGGTACCACAATATATATTCAGAACAGAGTCCCACACAAGGTATTGGGAAAGATGACACCGGAAGAAACGTTTATAGGGAAGAAGCCAAATTTCAACCACATCAGGATATTTGGCAGCTTAGCATATTCTCACATTCCAGTGGATACACGTCCCAAGCTAGAACAGATTATAGAGAAGGGGTACTTTGTTGGGTACAGTGAGACTTCTAAGGCATATCGGATATTCATTCCAGGGGCCAGGAGGATTATAGTCAAGAGAGATTTTAATTCATGGAGGACAAAGCTTATCGGAGGTCCAAAGATTTGCCAGCAGTAGTTGATCAACGGGAGCAGCCAGCAGAAGCTCCAAGGGTAGAACAGCAGGTTCAGGGACAAGACAATACGAGTACAGTCACCAGTACAAGCACAGGCTCATGTACAAGTGTTCCTAAGTGTTTGCAGAGTATGGAGCAGTAGATGCAGCAGATTCAGGAGATGCATCAGGAGGATGTGGAAGTCCAAATTCTACACTCTACAATTGGCAGGAGGAATCGAGAGGTTCAACAGACACTTAGGGATGCCCAGGAGTTTATGGGGACTCCTAGGACGAGCAAGAAAGAGCAGAGACAACCATACAAGTACACTAGCTACATGGCATTAGTGAGTCAGATCGTGGATAACGAACATTCCAACTATCAGGTGGCTGCACAACAGAAGGTGTGGCAGGATGCAATGGTTGAGGAGTATACCTAAATCATGCAGAATGATGTTTGGGAGGTGGTGGCTAGACCGACAAGCAAGGCGGCAGTTGGACCACGTTAGATCTACAAGATCAAGCACGTTGCAGGTGGCAGCATAGAAAGATCAGTTCTACTACAATATGTTCCCACATATCAGCCGGTAGCAGACATCCTGACGAAGGCTTTGGGGAAGGTGAGATTCATCTTCTTTAGAGACAAGATGGGTGTTGTACATAACACCTTCCTCACTAAGAGGGAGTGTTAGTTTATGTAGCTTGGATAGGGGTTCTAGTCTCAATAGGTGTCAATGAGGCTTAGATCACAAGAGGATTAATTATCTCCAAGCCCAGTTTATTTTATAAAGGGGAAATGTTTTAATTAGATTTATTAACCATTTTTAATATTTTCTTAAGTCTAACCTAAGGAAATGGGTTAGTTAATCAGCTAAGTCACAGGACACATCCCTTAGGGTCTCATGTCCCTATTCCACGTGTCGGACACGACACAACGCATAAAAAATGTAAAATATGATTTATTGTGTCCTAAAATCGTGACATGTGTTTGGACTATGGCAAAAACGTGCCTGAACATGTTTCGATTTTAGGACACGTGTCCCACGAAAATCACAAATTAAAATCACGTGTCTTGATTTATTTTCATTTTTTCTGTCTCTGTTCATGAGGTATTCTACTGAAGTTGAGTTTGCTGTTTTTCTTTTCAGTGTTTACATCTTATTGGAGTAGAGACAGGGTTGTTTGGACATTAGTAGAGTTGGACCATGTTGAGCGTGTGACTAAGGGATTCGTAGGGCTGAGTGTGCAACCAAGAGATTTGAGACACAACTTAGCATGTGACTAAGGGGAATTTCGTAAGTGGATGGAGGGATTTCCACAGACAACACTTGGGAGGTAGTATTTAACCACATGGTCGTGGGTTCAATTCCACAAACGACACTTGGTAGGTAGCATTTTTTTTAATGGTAGGGACTTTGGAGTTTTTTAATTGTTGGGCAAAGTTTAATTTCCTCAAGTTTCAAGTCTAAGGCCAAGGAGCATCATGAAGTAGTGGATAAATGTACTTCATTTTGAGATATGTGTTATGAAACTTTTAATAAAACTATTAGATTAAGGGGTTTCATGCTTATACTAAAAATTATAAAATTGTTATTAAATAATTTTTAATATTTTTATTTTTATATTTTCTTATTCAAAAACGTTGGATTTAATGGTGAAGACTTTGGAGTTTTTTATTATTAAGCAAAGTTAAATTTCCTGAAGGTTTGAGCGTCGTGGAGCACCTTGAGCTAGTGTTAAAATGTATTGTTATACCCAAACTTCCCCTAACTAGTGAATTAAAAACAAAATATATATGTCATTTTATAATTATTATTATTATTATTATTTTTAAATATATTAAATAAATAAAAATAAAATAATGGATTAATGTGTTTTTTAAACATAAAAAATCAATAATATTCTCTTTTTTCTTTTTTTTAATTATACTTTTTATTCATTATAAAATGAAAATTGCATTGTCAAGTCCCACTAGCACAACTGGTTGAGAATGAGCCTCATCAACAAGGTGACCCGGGATCAAACCTCACGGGGGGTTGTTGTGCCTTGTGCTAGGGGGAGGAGACATGCTAAAAAATCCAGTCAGCTAAGAGTTGGTGTGGCCCAGGCCGGGTTCGATCCCCAGGTGACTTTGATGGCTTAGATGCCCCTGGGTCAGGTTCCTCAAGCCACATGTCAAGCCTGGAGGATCACAGACAACTTGACATTGACAAACAAACAAACAAAAATGAAAATTGCATTTTATGATGCTCACAACATAATATAATAAAACAAAATATAGATGTACAATATATTTAGGCTATCAATATGGACTCTACATGAAAGCATTTAATGATGTATAGGGATATATATTGTTTGATTTGAATGCTTCACTACAGGGTGCATATTGTTTACCTCACACTTAAAGAGTGCATGTGCATATTACAAATACAAGATTAAAGTTAGATAATTAATTTATATGTTATTTATTTCCTTTTATAACGTATTTCTTAATCCAACTCTTTCTCCCATTCCTTGTTTCCCCTTCTTTTTAACTTCTTGCCACCCTCTTGAAGGAGGAACCATAATAACTCGCTACAAGTCAAAAGGCATCATATTGGGGTTCATAGAGGGAGCCAATTCTTTGTGAGCGTTAAGAGGTATCATTGTAAAATTGTAAATATTAAATTACTAAATTACTAAATAGATATCATCATGATTCATATTTGTAAATGTTCTAAGTTCTCAAAAATATGGATCAAGCACTATATTTCAATATTTTTAATATATATATATATATATATATAAAGCATGTCCCATGTGTCATTTTTTCAAGGTCATCATGTCTCATATCGAATACTTGTATTTACGTGTCCCCTGTGTTCCATGTCCTCGTGTCATGTGACTTAGTTAATCAATATTAACTGAGACAAGTCAATTTATCTCTAGTGACTTGTAGAAAAGTGATTAGATGAAGTCAAGATGATCTTAGCCATTGATAAGGATTTGATCTTGGTCATTGATTAGACAACGAGAGAATATAAGAAGAAATCGATCGGGCTCTTAGAGAATATTATTCAAATAGAAGGGATGTGCAGTGATAGCGTGGGAGACACCAACAACAAGGATTTCAGAGGGAGATATTGAGGAGAGATTTGTCGGAGTAATTTCTTCACAATGATTCCAATTTTTATGAGAGACAGAAGGAGGTCGAATTATTCTACAGGAGGGAGGTTGAATTTGCCAGTGCGAGTTGTTGGAGACATGGTTTCAATTGCCAGTTGCCAAATCGATTCGTTGGGGGCAATGCGAGTAGGCTATTTGAGTTGTTGGAGGCAGAAAAAATCATTGGATAAATTTCCCAGAGGTAGTGCGAATTTCTGGGAAGGCTATTGCGCATTTCCAGTGGGCAATGTGAGTTGCCCAATAGAGGCCAATTTGATTTGGTTAGTTGAAGTGAAGAGAAAATTGTCGAAGCTTTTCCAGTTGAAGGCAAGCAGTTTATGTACATTCTCAATTTGCTGAAGAATTAATAATATAAACCCTCATCTATAGAATAGGTTTCCCCACCTTGGGGTCTTTCCAGGGACAATTTGTCCAAAAATATTGGTGTTTATTTTATGTGTGATGTTCTTGTGGTTTATTATTTGGTGAAATTTGCAGTGGTATTTTATTCAATAAATAATTTAGTGGGACAAATAATCTAAAAAATAGGAGAATAATAACCAGATTAATTGCAATAGAAATTTTACATACTTTGTATTGTTGTTCCAAATATCCTTGCCACAACTTGACAAGACAATGCTAATTAACCAATAAACTTTACTATTGGAACCCCTCTTCCCAATCCCAAATGGTGTACAACATCAACCCTAGTGTTGTTGGACCTCCTAGACTTTAATGCTCGACGACAACATAACCCCCAAGCAATCCAATACCGCTTATTACCAACATAGTTTTAAAAACTAGCCCAGTCTGAACCAGAACCAATCAATTGGATAAGGCCAACAGTCATGTTGGCAACCAACTCAAACCGATGGACCAGTTTGTAACGGTTTGGCACCAAATTGATACAAATTGATCCAAACTAACCAATCTTGCTCTGAACCAGTCACGCCATAAAAACCTAAACCCTAAACCCTAAACCCTAGCAATGCTAGAAATCAATGGTAATGTAAAATTCTTAAAGTCAAAGTTGGCATTTCCTTTATCTTTCGTAAAGTTGACATTTCCTCTATCTTTCATAAAGTTGACATTTCCTTTATCTTTCGTAAAGTTGACATTTCCTTTATCTTTCAACTCTATCATTTTACTTAAAATTTTAACATTATCATTAATTGCTTCAAGATGTTTCAAAATGGTTCCAACCTTATTGGACTTCAGAGGGAGAAAGTAGAACTTCATATCCCACTCTAAATTCAATAGACTTTAACAATTTTCAAGATTTTAGGATTGGTAGGACTGCAGCATTTTCATTAAATTGTATCATGTATGAGGGTATGGAATTGTATTTTAATCAAAAGCACCAAGCCCTTTATGTACTTTGATGTTGGTGGTATTGATTGTTGAACTTCTCTGATGTTGGTGATATTGATTGTTGAACTCTTCTGTCGTGGCCTTAACAAAAATGTACCCTTCACTCAAACCAAAATCATTGGGTAGGCATGTTAAGTTTTTTCTATCATGTTATAATGTTGAGGAATCCAAGGAGTCTGAAGACTCTGAGAACGATCCCATTTCTAATAGTGGTGATGAGTTTGATGAGTAATTACGTTGATCAGTGATTTGTAGTAGGCCAATGGCCTAGTAGCTTGTAACATGGTCTTTGGACTCTAGAAGCCATTTAGAGCCTAGTTGATTATGTATTTTGTTGCTGATATGTATTGCACTCTGCCATTTTGATATGTTCACCCTTACATGCTAAGGTATATAGATGAGCAAATTTTGCATATCTTGTCTCTAATGGTTTGGAATCTTGAAAATATTTTTATTCATTAGAATCAATTATTTTATGTAGTTTTTTAAAAACTGGTTCCTTGAATCCAGTTCAATCCAGTTCCAGTTCAAAACCCAGTTTGATAGATGGCCAGTTCAAAGACCGGGTCTGAGTTTTAAAACTATGATTACCAATACACAAGGAAATGGTGAGGGCTTATCTATGCTTTCTACTGATGTATTCATCGGACAGCTGTTGCATAAAAAACTATTGATTTTACATATTACAATATTTCAGGCTAAGTTACCGAAACGGCTCCCTACAGGGCAAAAACGCCGTTTTCCGTTTCTGATACGTTTCCACCCCAGAAACGGCAAAAAAACGGCTGAAATACGTTTTTGTGGATGCCAAAACGTTTCGGGTTTTTTAAAGCCGTTTTCCAGGCGTATTCATTGGAAAACCCTCCCATTCAACAAAAAATGGATACGTTTCAGCTTTTTTTGATACGTATGGTCACGTTTACCCACCCTATTATGCGGCATTCAATGAACTGTGAGTTAGTTGGAAAAAGGCCAGTTAAGTTAGAATTTGTAAATCATTGTAATGAGTGTGAAAATCCAAATCCCAGCTCCGTGGGTGGATGTATGAGAGAGAGATTTATAAAATAAAAATTTGTGTGTGTTTATGAAAATAGTGTATTTTTATCCTTTTCCTTTCCACAGGAAGAACTGCATGTTTGTGTATGTCACCTACAGTCGCGCTGCTGTAAAAAGAAACGTGAAAATAAAAGGAGCAGGGACTGTGACCGTGTAGACGAGGAGCCCCTGTGAGGGAGGCCTGCCATACTGCCTTGGAGAAATGCACAAAGGAATCGTAGCCTGTTGTAGAAAGTTACTGGCGTCGTTGCATTGGAGAAATGTGTTCAGATAAAGATAAATTTATGTGTTAACTTCGTACATGTGGCAGGGAAATCTAGGAATAATGTTGGCCTTCCGTATCATGTAAGTGGAGACGAATTAATAGATAATGTCGAGGCTATGAAAAGTACGAAAATTTTCCCGGATACTGTTGGCCTACGGGAGCGTGTTTTTCTTTGTGACAGTTACAGAGTGACGTATAGTCACAAGAACAAGGGCCTGGAGGCTGGAATTCCATTCAACACGGGATTTGAATAGCCGTGGCACAGCTATTGCCTCCACTGCCACGAGTCAAATACATCGAAGGAGTATTCTTAATATTTAATTATTCATTCACGTGCAGTGTTTTAAAAGTGAGAGATTAAATTTCAATCACTTCGTTGGAGTGATTTAAAAATTTCATAATGATTTTCATGTTTTCTTTCATTTACATTGGTAAGAAATTAAGTCACTCCACGTGGAAAGGGTATTTATTGTATGGTAGAGGTTTTTTAGTAGAATGATGGGTGAATGTTGTATTACTGGACACATTCACATGAAAGTTGAAGTTTAAAAATTTGTCAAAGTTTGACGAATGAGTTGTTTTAGACCAAGTGAATTTAAAGATAATTTGGGTGAGTCATGCTTAATATTATGTCATTATAATAATGGTTGCAAGTATAGATGAAACAAAAGAGATTGTCATT